>CAUYRH010031659.1:0-56559 GCA_963574655.1 Perodicticus potto
GGAAGTGGAACACATTATTCTTAGTAAAGCATCTCAAGAATGGAGAAGCATGAATCCCATGTACTCAAGTTTGATATGAGGACAATTAATGACAATTATTGACATGGTGGGGGTGAGGGAAGGGGAGAACAGAGAGAGAAATAATGAGGGAGGGGTGGGGAAAGGAAGAGCTGAGTGAGGGAAGGAGCGAGGGTGGTGGAGTCTTGGGGCCTTGGTGTGTGTCAAACCTTTTGGGGGCAAAACTCGATTGTAAGAGGGACTTTACCCAACAAATGCAACCAGTGTAACATGGTTTCTTGTACCCTCAATGAATCCCCAACAATTAAAAAAAAAAAAAAGAAAAAGAAATGTTACCTTATAACTTCTCAGACCACAAGGCAATTAAGGTAGAACTCAACTCCAACAAAAACATTAAATCTCACACAAAGGCATGGAAATTAAACAACCTTATGCTGAATGATACTTAGGCTCAGAAAGAGAAAAAAGAGGAAATCATTAACTTCCTTGAGCATAACAACAATGAAGACACAAGCTACCAAACCTGGGGAATACAGCAAAAGAAGTCCTGAGAGGAAAATTTATCACTTTAGATGCCTACATCTGAAAAACAGAAAGAGAACACATCAACAAACTCACAAACCACTATGGAATGGGGGGGGGGAAAGAGAACAATCTAAATATAAAGTCAGCAGAAGAAAAGAAAAATCAAAAATTAAATTAGAGATTAATGAAATTGAAAACAAATAATCATTCAGAAAATTCATGAAACAAGGAGTTGGTTTTTTGAAAAAATAAATAAAATAGATAAACCTTTGGCCAGACTATCTAGAAATAGAAAAGTAAAGTCTCTAGTAACCTTACCCAGAAATGATAAAGGGGAAATAACGACAGATGCCACAGAGATACAAGAGATTATCTCTGAATACTACAAGAAACTCTATGCCCAGAAATTTGACAATGAGAAGGCAATTCCAATATTTGGAATCACACCCTCTCTCTAGACTTAACCAAGAAGAAATACAGCTCCTGAACAAACCAATTTCAAGCACTGAGATCAAAATAACAATAAAAAAAATGTCCCAACAAAAAAATGATCTGGTCCAGATGGCTTCACACCATAATTCTATCAAGCCTTCAAAGAAGAGCTTATTCCAATACTGCAGAAATTATTTCAAAAAATTGAGGACAAAGGAATCTTCCCCAACACATTCTACAAAGCAAACATCGCCCTGATACCAAAACAGGAAAAGACCCAACTAAAAAGGAGAACTTCAGACCAATTTCACTAATGAATATAGATACAAAAAAATCTCAACAAAATCCTAGCCAACAAATTACAGCTAATCATCAAAAAAGTCATACATCATGATCAAGTAGGTTTCATCCCAGGGATGTAAGGCTGGTTTAACATATGCAAGTCCATAAACCATATCAACATAAGCAAAAACAAAGACCATATGATCCTCTCAATAGATGCTGAAAAAGCATTTGATAAAATCCAGCATCATTTTCTAATTAGAACGCTGAAGAGTATAGGCATAGGTGGCACATTGCTTAAACTGATCAAAGCTATCTATGACAAACCCACAGCTAATATTTTACTGAATGGAGTAAAACTGAAAGCTTTTCCACTTAGAACTGGAACCAGACAAGGTTGTCTTCTCTCGCCACTACTCTTTAACATAGTACTGGAAGTTCTAGCCCATACAATTAGGCAAGAGAAGGAAACAAAGGGCATCCAAATGGGAGCACAGGAGGTCAAATTCTCCCTCTTTGCTGATGATATGGTCTTACACTTAGAGAACCCCAAAGACTCAACCACAAGACTCCTGGAAATCATCGAAAAAATACAGTAATGTCTCAGAATATAAAATTAATGTCCACAAGTCAGTAGTCTGTGTATGCACCAATAAGAGCCAAGATGAGAGGCTAATTAAGGACATAACCCCCTTCACTATAGCTTCAAGGAAAATGAAATACCTAGGAATATACCTAACAAAAAAAGTGAAGGACCTCTAGAAAGAAAATAATGAAATCCTAAGAAAAGAAATAGCACAGAATATTATCAAATGGAAGAACATACCATGCTCATGGCTGGGAAGAATCAGTATTTTTAAAATGTCTACACTTCCCAAAGCAATCTACTGATTCAATGCCATCCCTATTTAAGTACCAACATTATACTTTCAAGATTTGGAAAAAATAATTCTTCATTTTTTTATGGAACCAGAAAAAACCCTGTTGAGCCAAGGCAGTTCTTAGTAATCAAAACAAAGCCAGGGGCATCAGCATACCAGACTTAGGGCTGCACTACAAGGCCATAGTGGTCAAAACAGCATGATACTGGCAAAAAAATAGAGACATAGACATTTGGAATCAAATAGAAAACCAGGAAATGAAACCAATACCTTACAGCCACCTAATCTTCAATAAACCACAAAAAAACATACACTGGGGAAAGACTCCCTAGTCAATAATGGTGCTGGGAGAACTGGATATCCGCATGTAGAAGACTGAAACTGGACCCTCACCTTTCTTCACTCACAAACATTGATTCAAGATTGATCAAAGACCTAAATTTAAAGCATAAAATGATAAAAATCCTCAAAGAACTCATGGGAAAAACACTTGAAGATATCGGCTGGGGGAAAGACTTTATGAAGAAGACTTATGTGGAAATTGCAACAACAACAAATATAAACAAGTAGGACTTAATTAAACTAAAAAGCTTCTGTATAGCTAAGGAGAAAACAACCAAAGCAAATAGTCAACCTACACAATGGGAAAGGATATTTGCATATTATGAATCAGACAAAAGCTTGATAAGTAGGATTTATAGAGAATTCAAATTAATCCACACGAAAAAAGTCAACAATCCCATATATCAATGGGCAAGAGACATGAGTAGAACCTTCTCTAAAGAACACAGACGAATGGCTAGCAAACATATGGAAAATGCTCATCATCCCTCATTATCATAGAAATGCAAATCAAAACCACCCTGAGAGATCATCTAACCCCAGGGGGAATGGCCCACTTCACAAAATCTCAAAACTGCAGATGCATGGATGTGGAGAGAAAGGAACACTTTTATACTGCTGGTGGGACTGCAAACTAATACAACCTTTTTGGAAGGAAGTATGGAGAACCCTCAAAGAACTCAAGCTAGACCTAACATTTGATCCTGCAATCCCATTATCGGGCATCTACCCAGAAGGAAAAAAATCCTTTACCATAAGGACACTTGCATTAGACTGTTTATCACAGTTCAATTTACAATCACCAAAATGTGGAAATAGCCTAAATGCCCACCAACCCAGGAATGGATTAACAAGCTATGGTATATGCACACCATGGAATACTATTCAGCCATTAAAAAAGGTGGAGACTTTACATCCTCTGTATTAACCTGGATGGAAGTGGAACACATTTTTCTTAGTAAAGCATCACCACAAGAATGGAGAAGCAAGAATCCTATGTACTCAATCCTGATATGAGGACAATTAATGATCTAGTACATGGTGGGGGTTGAGGAAAGAGGAGGGCAGAGAAAGAGAAGTGGGGAGGAGTATGGGAGAAGGGGAGAAAAGAGAGGGGAGGAAGGAGGGGGGTGGGGAGTCTCAGTGTGTGACACACCTTTAGGGCATGGGACACAATTATAATAAGAGGGACTTTACCTATACCTAACAAATGCAATCAATGTAACCTGGTTCTTTGTACCCTCAATGAATCCCTAACAATAAAAAAAAAAAAAATTAGGTTAAAGGGAACTGCCTTTTACCTTCCACCATGTGAGGACACAGAGAAGGCATCGCCTATAGAAAATTATTTTTAACCAGACACAAACCTGCTGGAGCCTTGATCTCTGATTTCTCAGCCTCCAGAACTGCAAGAAATCAATTCTATTATTGATAAATTACTCAGTCTGAAGTGTGTCGCTACAGCAGGCCGAATGGACTAGGACCATCACCACAGGGAGCTGCCACACCAGGCGAAGCCTTTTCCCCCACTCTCCCAGTTCATGGGCCACCCTCTTCCCCAACACCTCGGCCAGTGGCTTGGATAAACTGGCTGGTATTTAAGAATTTCATAACTGGAAAAGAAAGGATCGTCTTGTTTAAATTCAGGAATTATCACCTCTGAGACAGAATGATCTCCTCATGCAAACTCTCCAATGAAAGACTTTCCCTCCTTGGTCAGTTTCCATCTCCAAAATGGCACCATTGGTAACTTATGAGCTGGCTTAGTCCTTTGTGGGGAACAGCCTTAAGCTCAGGCAGTGAACAGAGTGGCTTATAGATTTCAGGCATTATCAGCTTTTAAACAGTCTCTCACAGTCTTCATTTATGGTGCCAATAACATTTTTTGAAAAGGCAAAATATTAAGGACATAGAAGCAAATTAGTTGTCTGTTCTTTCCATTATTTCACCATTTTCCCAATCAGGCCCCAAATTTTAATCAAAATGGTTCTACTCATCTTCCTTCTTTCCCACTCCATCCCTCCCTCCCACCCCAAATAATACACCAATAACCGCCAAAGACTACACAAGCTCCACTGTAAAAATACACTTAGCACGGTTGGGAAGAAGGCCCTGGGTTATAGAGATGATCCTTGAAGCTCTACAGTTTTTGCTCTCCCACACACCAGATTCTGAAAGTTTTGTACCTCATAGAAGGCCCTTTGCTTTTCTCAGCCAAGTGCAGAATGGGTTGCCTTGAAACACTTATCCCTCTTCCCCTCCACTGGGCTCTGTGCAAATTATACAGATTAAGTGGCTTTAAAACACTTTGGGCTGCTGCAGGGCACAGAAACTATACTGGCTCTTCAAAGGACATCTTCTCAAGCCACCTCTAGGTGTCAAGACAGTAAAATTCCCTCCCTCAACCCTTGAAACCCACAGTCAGAAGAGACAGGGGCTGGTACTCAGGACAATTAATTCTTGTTATCTTCTTTTGTTATCATCCCCCAAGGGGTAGGAAGCCTGCACCAACCCTTCCTCACAGAAGGTGGTGACAGCCTGTGGGCACCTGACAATAGCAGGTCCCCTGTCAAGGGACCACGTCAGTTCTTCCATTTCGTCAGAACACGAGCTCTCTCCTGGAGTCTGTAGCCTCAATAGTCCACTCCGGCTCCAAACCCCGGGCAAAGCCTCGTGGCTTTTCTGATTTTTCTTTCTTCTTTGGTTTGCTCTCCCCCTCATCTTCAGAACCTGAATCAACTTTGCGCTTTCCTCCCTCTGATTTATCTGTCCCAGGCGCCGTTTTCTGTGACTTCAGAAACAGCGATGAGGTCGGGCCGTCCGGCTGCCACGTGTCCTCATCCCAGAAACCTCCCACATCTGGACGTGCTCCACTTTGCCCTTTAACCCCCGACCCGTCCTCTTCTCCTAGCACCTCCTCCACTTCTTATTTTGTATTTTCCCCACAGTGCCCACCTGCTGTCTGGTGTAAAGGGTGACGCTGCTCAGGGCAGCGTCCAAAGGGGCCAGCCAGGGAAGCAGAGGCCAGAAAAGCAACCAGCTGGGTGGCGCCGTGGAGCCCCGCAGGAGCAGAGGCTAGTGCAAGCCTAGATGGCCCTTCTCTTTGCCCAACATTTAGTGCCTTTTTTTTTTTTTTTTTTGATACAGAGCCTCAAGCTGTCACCCTGGAGAGAGTGCTGTGGCATCACAGCTCACAGCAACCTCCAATTTCTGGGCTTAAGGGAGTCTCCTGCCTCCACCTCCCAAGTAGCTGGGACTACAGGCGCCTGCCACAAGACCTGGCCATTTTTTGGTTGTAGCCGTCATTGTTGTTTGGCGGGCCCGGGCTGGATTCGAACCCGCCAGCTCAGCTTAGCCTGTTGAACCACAGGCGCCGAGCCAACAGCTCTACTTTTATAAGCTCTTACCATTTCCTACTTCTGTACACAAGGTCTGGTTTGGACTCATGCCTCAGCTCCTGGAGTGGGTCCCATGATCCCAGGCCTCCTCTGTCAGAGCATATACTTCCCCAGCCACAGTGATTGGTTCAGTGGGCTTGGGCATGTGGCATGGGCTGGTCCAATCAGAAAGAGTCTCTGGATGTTTGCTGGACACATTGTTCTCTATCTCCACCAGCATGCATCCATGCATCTTCCTTCCAATGAGGCTTTGCCAGCATCTGTGAGGGGCTGTGTGTTAAGATTTGACACTCAGTGTGGTCTTTGAACAGTTGTTCTCCTCCTTGCTGACATCAGATGGGACATGACAATGTTCACATCTAATCCCACGTAACACATTCTCCTGTTGTTGCAAGTCTCCTGGGAAACTGCTCTCTGCAGGCATGGGGTGTCCCACCTATTCTATCTGTACAGGCAGAGGGACTGGGACTCACTAAGTCCAAGTTTGGGCTCCTGCAATGGACACAGGTCCCTCTGCAAGGTTTTGTGAACATGCCAAGGCCTCTCCCTTCTCCCTTCTCAAATTGGTCAGAGATTCTGTGTGTGTTATTTCCTCTCCCCCTGAGATTGAACCATAAGGGCTCCTTGTCTCAGCCTCGAATCTCAGGAGCAAGCTCTGCTGCTCTCACTTCTGCCAACCCCATCCCTCTTGGTTGTCCATGCCTCATCTCAATAGCATGGCGGTCTGTTTCTCCAGCTATCCTTTACCTAATCTAGACTTTATGCCCCAATTCCTTCAGAGCTTTGCTTCTGATGATGCTAAAACTAGGCTTTTGGAACTGAAAAAAGTTCTTACAAAACAAAAGCTTTCAAGAACTTGTCTCTGCTGTATCAAAAATCTATTTTGAAAAAAAAAGAGTTGACTGTTTCTTTCCTCTTTGCATTTCACATTCCTGATATAACTGTACCAGTCTTTCTTGAGGTGGATCTAGCTTTGCCTGGGTACATAGTTGTGAGAAGTACAGTTATACCACGGTGGCATTGATGACACTTAGTTCCCTGAGACCTCCCTAAGTTCTTGCAAGGGGAACAGGAAGAACCAATTTGGAGTTAGGGCACCCAATTCTGTCACTTAATTGTTTCATAATCTAAGCAAGTCACTTAATATTTTTTATGCCTTACTTTTCTTATCTATAATATGGAGAGATCAACAACAGCCTCTAAGGGTGTTTCAAGATCAAGGGAGATAATACATATGAAAGTGTTTTACAAACTGCAAAGTACAGTGTAAACATGAAGCATTGTTATTTTTCAGTTTTTACTCAGTTTTATCCAGTTTTAAACTTCATTGTGCAGTCTCCTTTGAGTCTCTGCCAAAGGCTTCTCTTTCGGTCTCCCACGGCAATTTGTTCATGGAGCTATGAGAGGATTATACTATGCCCAACTTATATTTTAATAGGCCTGCTGGCTTCTTGCACTGTATGTGAATGCTTGGAGGGAAAGGGCCACACGTATGAGATCCAGGCATCTCCAGCCCTCAGCCAGCATCTGGCATAGAGAAGGCACCCAATCCATGTTTGTTGAAAGCAGGAGCTTCATAGAATTCATGCTATAAAAAGTAATAATTAACCAGGAACAGCAATGGGCTGGGGATTCTTTACATTAGTAGTTCTCAACTGGGGGAAATTTTGTCTTTTCCTTTCCAGGAGATATTGGTATTCTGAAGGCATTTTGGTTGTCAGAACTTGAAGGGTGATGTCATAACTTACAGGTATATAGTGGGTAGAGGTCAGGGGTGCTAGTAAACATCCTACAAGGTATAGGACAGCCTGCACAACAAAGAATTATCCCACCTAGGACTTCAAGAATGCCATTGTCTAGAAACCCTGCTGTAGACTCTCTGTTCAAATAGCTCTGAGAAATAAATCCTGTGAGTCCAGAATTTGAAGGCAATCAATGCATCCTCAGCTAAAACTGGACTTTGGGTTTGAAAACGATTTCTTTATTATGTCTGATGAAAAGAAAGGGAGATGTGGTGGTTAACAATGAAGATTCTAAAAATTATGTCTACCTGGGGGTGGGAGAGGAGAAGTGTCCAACTGAAGAGGAGAAGGGAGTTGGTATGGAGCAGGGTGTGGGTGAGGCTGGATGGACCCAGTGTGCTGGGAGGCACAGGTGGAACCTCTCAGTGGGAAAAGTTAAGCTTGCTGAGCTCTGTGACTGTCCATTATTTCCCTGTCCTTCTTCTCAAGGAGGGATCCTCTTTTCCACCTGTTGAACTCAGGAGCACATGACTTGATTTCGCCAATAAAATGTGAACAGATGTGACATCCACTTTGGGGCAGACATTTTCAGGTGAGTATGTACTTGCCAATGTTCCCCACAGTGGTTGCTGAGTTAGCCTTCACCCAGAACCTCTGCAATGTGGAGAATGGCCTGTAACTGTCATGAAGAAATGAACCTTGGGATGTCTCACACTACTGCAATTTGGGGGGTTATATGTTATTGCACCGTAACCTAGCCTATCCTGGTAGATGACTATATTTGGGCTGATTTGGAAAGCAATCCTGTGTAACCAGGAATTCCTTGTCATTCTTTTCTCCTTTGAATCGGTTTGCACAGGCATCCCTAGCACATCTTGGCTGTAGAGAAACAAATGTAGAGTGCATTGGATACCTGCTTGTCCATTTGCATTCCTGGGGCTCAGAAAGTCAGGAGTCAAGCTGGGAAGGACCTTGGAAGTCAACTAACTCTCCACAGATCCTTTGCATTGTTGGTTAAATGCCAACCTTACAGAAAGATAGAAGATGATTCTAATTTCATAGTCATCACAAATGTCACTATAATCACAGATGACATTAATTTTTAAGAGAAAAAGAAGAAAATATGCCACATTTCTGTTTTGTGCATATGCTAATTGAATGAAAAGTTTATACCAGATGCCAACTTAAAATAAGGACATATAAATATTTAATTGTTTGCATGTATGTGTACATTTCTGTATACACAATATGGGTCTATATAGACATAGAGCACTGGTCTCAACTAGGGGGTGATTTTGCTTCCTGAGGGACATTTACCAATATCTGGAGATGTTCTTGACTGTTCCAATGGGGAGTTTGGGGGAGCTAGTGGCACCCAGTGGAGGCCTGGGAAGCTGGTAAGCATCTTTCAGTGGGCAGGGCAGTCCATGTTGTTCAGTTCCAGTGTCAATAGTGCTGAGAGGCCCTGGCTTGGATGTATCTCTAAAGCCAAGAGTTTTGGGGGTGACATGAGTGAGGCCTCAGAGTGCTGGCACCTTTCTTTAGAGCCTCGTTGACATATGTCTGCTTGATTCATTTAACATCCCCATCTCGGCTGACTCATCTAGATGAAACCACAAGTCACAGGCTGGTGGGAGGCCAACCCTCATGGCCTTTATGAGACAGTCTCTACGGCACTTTGTGTTCCCCTGAGAAAAGTCGTGGGGTCAGGTGCAGCTGTCCTGCTCAGTTCTCATGATGACAACTATTGATTTATACCTAATGTGCTGTGTGGCCCACTTGGGCTGGGAGCTGCAACTTTGTAAAGGTAAAGGCATGGGAGGAAGGGAGTAAGAAGGGGACCCCGGGGGTGGGGGGCAAGTCATTCCATAGTTGAATAAAGATGTGAGTATTAGCACATCATTTCAAACATTGCTTTTGAAAGAACTGCTGGGACAGTTTGTCTGTATATAGGAAGACATTGAGATATGTGATTTTATAGTTACATGTAAACTATTTGTATATGTATATAAATTTGTACACACATTAGTAAAGAGGTAAAGCATTTTCTGTCCTGACAGTGGGCACCAAAATTCCCCAAGGAATGGGAAATGTCTCTGAGAAGTTTTCTTGATTAAGGCACTGGCCTGGAGAGAAAGACTCTAAGGGCAAAATTGTCAGCTGGACTCAAAAGAACAAGCTGGCCTTCTGAAAGGTGGAAGAATTCTAACTTTTGCTCCTGAGATAGAAGAGCAAAACTAGAAAGAAGGCACAAAACAGAGAAAAAGAAGGGGGAACCCAGAGCAGCCGGACAGATGAGCTGAGACATCTGGGCATGAGGGCCCCTTAGAAATGTGGGATGGTTGTAGAGGCAGGGATGAAGTCAGAAGAGCTTTCGGAAGCAGAGCTTCTTTGCTACTTTTCTTTCCTTCCTTTTTTTTTTTTTTTAATTGAGACAGGGTCTTTCTCTGTCACCAAGGTTGGAGTTCAGTGGTATCATCATAGCTCATTGCAGGCTCAAACTCGAGGGTTCAAGTGATCCTCTTGCCTGCCTCCTGAGTGTCTGGGACTGAAAACATATGCCACCATGCCCAACTAATTAGAAAAAAAACTTAAAAAAAATTTTTTTTGTAGAGACAGGGTCTCACTATGTTGTTCAGGCTAGTCTCAAACTCCTGGTGGTGATTATAGGCATGAGCTACTGTGCCCAGATTACTTTGCTACTTTTCTAAATGGGGGCGGGGGGAGTGTAAAAAAGGAATGAGAGTGTTGCCCTAGGATGACTGTCACACAGTGTGCTCGGAACCATATCAAGACATCTTTCCTGCCCCGTACAATGCTCTGTGTGGGTGTGTTTGTGCCACCTGGGGAAAAGGCTGGGTCTCACTGCTCCTCCACATGACAGAGGGGCACAATTGGGAAAGGCCTGGAGGCTGAGGCCATGCTGGACCTTAAGCCCAGACCAAGAACCCAGTGAAATCTCAGGGGAGACCCTGGACACCCATAAGGCCTAGGATTAGTGGTTCCTACCATACACTGTAGATTTTCAAGAATCTAGGGAGCTCCAGCTGCCAGTTGGGGAACCAGTCATTCTTCACCAAATGGTTAGACCAGATGCCAATTTCTTTTCAAATCTCATTGCCAGAGATAGAACAGTGGCACTTAGGTAAAATGGGGCAAAGAGTCTCCTGCAGACACAAATCTACCAAGTGGTGGTTCCACACAGTTGTGGCAATGAGACTAAGACTGAGGAAGCAAATTCATGAGACTTACCAGGTATTTACAGTTTTAGTCTCTTGAAATCCTGGAGTCTGGGATTTGAGCTGGAACTGGGTGAAGGGAGGCATGGGTTAGTCACAGTCTGCCCGTGCTGCTTCCCCCTCCTGTAGGTGCTTGAGAGCATGTGGATGGGAAGTCCCGGGTCTCTGCCAGCAGTGTGACCTGGCAGCCTGTGAGCCACCTGGTGAATGGAAGGTCTGCGAGGTGGGGCAGTGAAGTGCTCCATGGCCAGATTTGCCCATGGTGAACACCAGATCCTTATTCCATTGTAGGCAAACCTCAGAGACATTAAAGGTTGGCTTCGAGACCACCACAATGAGAGAATATTGTAGTAAAGTGAGTCACACTTTTTTTTTTTTTTGCTTTTCCAGTGGATAAAAAAGCTTACACTATACTGTAGTCTATTAAGTGTGCAATAGTGTTATGTCTAAAAATACATCATATGCATCTTAATTAAAATACTTTATTGCTAAAAAATGTTGACAATCATTTGAGCCTTCAGTAAGTTACAATCTTTTTGTTAGTGGAGGGACTTTCCTCCACATCAATGGCTGCTGACTGATCAGGGTGGTGTTTGAAGATTGGGGTGGTTGTGGTAATTTCTTAAAGTAAGACAACAGTGACATTTGCTGCATCAACTAACTCTTCCTTTCACAAAAGATTTCTCCGTAGAATGTGATACTGTTTGATAGCATTTTACCCACAGTAGGCCTTCTTTCAAAATTTAAGTCAATCCTCTCAATCTCTGCTGCTATTTTAACAATGAAGTTCATGTAATATTCTAAATAGAATCTAAATCCTTTTTTGTCATTTCAACAATGCTCCCAGAATCTTTACCAGGGGTAGATTCTACCTTACGAAGCCACTTTCTTTGCTCATAAGAAGCAACCCTTCTCCACTAAAATTTTATCATAAAATTACAGCAATTCAGTCACATCTTCAGGCTCCACTTCTGATGCTATTTCTCTTGCTATTTCTACCACATCTGCAGTTTATTCCTCCACTGAAGTCATAAACCCTTCAAAGTTATCAAGGAGGATTGGAACCAACCTCTTCCAAATTCACGTTCCTGTTATATGTTGACCTCATCCCATGAATCATGAATGTTCATAATGGTACCTAGACCAGCAAATCCTTTTTTCCAGACAGGTTTCAATTTACTTTACTCAGATCCATCAGAGGAATCTCTATCTCTGGCAGCTATACCCTTACTAAATAGATTTCTTTAACAGTAAGCCTTGAAAGTCAAAAATGCTCTTTGATCCATGGGCTGAGAATGGTTATTGTGTTATTGGGCATGAAAACACCATTAATCTCCTGTACATCTCCATCAGAGCTCTAGAAACATTGTCAATGAATAGTAATATTTTGAAAGGAATCTTTTCTTTTTTTCTGAGCAGTAGATCTCAATAGTGGCCTTAAAATATTCAATAAACCATGCTGTAAACAGATGTGCTGTTACCCAAGCTTTGTTTTTCTTAGGCAGAGTAGATTTAACAAAATTATTCAGAGCCCTAGTCATCAGCTGCATTAGCCCCTAACAGGAGAGTCAGCCTGTCCTTTGAAGCATGGAACCAGGGCATTGGCTTCACCTCTCTAGCAAAAGTCCTATATGATGTCTTCTTCTAATCAAAAGATGTTTTTTCTACCTTGTAAATCTGTATCCACTTTCATCAGTGGTCTTAGCTAGATCTTCTGAAAAACTTGCTGCAGCTTCTACAACAGCACTTGCTGTTTTCTCGTGCGCTTTTATGTTCTGCAGATAGCTTCTTTCCTTAAATCACATTGACCAATCTCTCCTAGCTTCCAACTTTTCTTCTGCAGCTCCCTCACCTTCTTAGTTTCCTATAACTGAAGAAAGTAAGGGACTCATTCTGTATTAGGCTTTGGCTTAAGGGAATGTTGTGACTGGTTTGATCTTCTATCCAGATCATTAAGCTTTCTCCTGATCAGCAATAAAGCTACTTCACCTTTTTTTTTTTTATCATTCATTTGTTCACTGGAGTAGCACTTGTGATTACATTCAAGAACTTCTTTTTTTTTTTTTTTTTTGAGAATGAATCTCACAACACCCCTTGGTAGAGTGCCGTGGCATCACAGTTCATAGCACCCTCAAACTCTTGAGCTTAAGTAATTCTCTTGCCTCAGCCTCCCAAGTAGCTGGGACTATAGGTGCCCACCACAACACCCAGCTGTTATTTTGTTTGTCATTGTTGTTTGGCAGGCCTGGGCTGGGTTCGAACCTGCCAGCCCCAGTGTATGTGGCCTGCACCCTAACAGCTGAGCTATGGGTGCTTTTTGTATTCAACACAAATGTTTGGCACAAGAGGCCTAGCTTTTGGTCTATCTTGGTTTTCAGCTTGCTTTCCTCTCTAAGCTTAATCATTTCTTGCTTTTGATTTAAAGTGAGCAATGTGTGAACACTTAGAACACATAGAGGCCTAATTTCACTACTGTTGTATCTAAAGGAGTAGGGAGGCTCAAGGGGAGGGGAACAGCTGGTTAGTGGAACACACACAACATTTCTTAAGTTTGTCATCTTATATGGGGGTAGTTTATGGTGCCCCCAAATAATTATAATGTTAATATCAAAGATCACTGATCATAATCACTAGAACAGAGGAGATAATAATAAAAAAAGTTTGATAGATTTGTTTGGTGCAGGGTTGCCACAAACCTCTGATGTTTCAAAAAACACAGTATTTGTGAAGTGAAATAGAGTAAAGCACAGTAACCTGAGGTATGTCTGTAATCAGGCTGAGTTCTAGTTTCTTTTCACTGAGGAAGTCCTTGAACTTGGGACTCAGATTCAAAGGCACTGTCTGCTGGTCCTCAGCATCCATTCTCACCTGTCTCAGGAGTCTTTTACTACAAAGTATGGAAAGATAAAAATGACATTTCTCAGCTTTCCTTGTAGCTATTGCTTTTTTTCTGCCAATTGGATGACTTCAAGCTGAGAATTGAAGCAGAAGTGAGGGGGAGTCCACTTTGAGGTGTTGCTTTGAGTTGTTTTCTGTGAAGAGTCCAGGGTGGGAGATGTAGGCGCATGCATCCCTGTGTTTAAGCATCTGAACTCTAGCCTTGTTTGAGGTGAAGAAAGCAGCTGTGATAACTTTAGGATCTCAGCCCCTGGCCTGTAAATCTTGAACCACAGCTAAGGGGGTGTGTGCTTCAACAGAGAAGGGCCTCCTAATTCCCCACAGTCCTGGCTGTGTCAGAGGTAGCAGCTACCCTGGTGGGTCAGTTTTGTGGTGAATTCCAAGAGCTGCTACCTCTTGGAGGCCCAGAAAAGAGGCTGATGCTCCAGCCTTTTCAATTTATTTTTTTAAAATCCCTGTATTAAATATACTTCTGTTGAAAATAGTTATACTTGTTCTGTTTCCTGGTAACTCATGCAGGTTTTATAAAGACAAAGGCCTTGTTAAGCAATACTGAGCTAACACACCAGATTTAAAATCTCAGACAGTTCATGACACACAAAGAGCCACAAAGGAGGTAGAGTGGGCTCCATTCCCAGGCAGTATTTCCTTCTCTCTGAGAGCTGAGATAAGCTTGGATTCTCATGGACAAGGGAACTATCTTCGTTGATCTGGACCCCACTGTGTTGCTATCTCCCAAGCTGAGCTAGGACCGTGGTGAGGAAAATATACCTTGGTGCAAACTTCAAAGAGTCATCCACCCTCAGGGCTGTCTGAGTGCAGGCTGGCTCCTGAGAGCACCTTTTTAGATTTTGTACCCTGGCTTCCTTACTTGCTCACCCACTCAAAACTCTCACCTGGTGGACCTGGTTGGCTTCAGAGTATGGAGAATTCTTACAGCCTTCACTCATGCTCTGGATTAAAGACCAGTCTGTGAGTAGCTTCTCTGGGTGTTCCCAAAGCTGCTCTGCACTGCGCACTGTGCCTACGTGAGACTGCAACTCCCAGACCCTCTCTGTTATCCTTATCCTGCTGTCAGGATGGATGACCTTGGGTCCTCGCTAGCTGTGCCAACATGACATTTCTGTGCAACATCAGACAACCCTTGGGAATGACAGCTTGAGGCAATACTGTGTAAGGGCTTCCTGCTCAGTTATGAAGCTACATGAACAGAAGCATAGTGTGCAAGCATGGGAGGGGAGCATTCTTCTTGTGCGCCTGCTGGCCAGACATGCCTAAAAAGGCTACTCTTCCACAAAGAAACTGAGAGGGGGGAGCTAACCTTGCAGGGAGAACAAGTGGAAAATGGGTAATGAACACACAAGTGTAGAAAAGATGTTCAACTTTAATAGAAAGTAGAGAAGTATGAATTTTTTTTTTCATACCTGCTTACATTAGTGTAGTCAAGGGGTACAATATGCAGGTCTCACACACAATCTGAGATCTTTTCATCAAACTGTTTAACACAGCCTTCATGGCATTTTCTTAGTTACTGTATGAAGGCATTTGTACACTGCATTCTTAAAAAGACAAAGACAGGCTGGGTGCCCACGGTTAGGGCGTTGGCCACGTGCTCCGGGGCTGCTAAACAAACAAAATATCTGAGCTTTGTGGCTGACACCTTTAGTCCCAGCTACTCGGGAGGCTGAGGCATGAGAATCTCTTGAGCCCAAGAGTTTGAGGTTGCTGTGAGCTATGACGCCACTGCGCTCTACCCAGGGCAACAAAGTGAGACTTTGTCTCAAAAATAAAAGACAAAAACAGCAGGGTTTTTTTAGGGGCTGTCTTCTATTAGGTAACACCAAATAAACATGTGAAAAGTTACATAATCATAGGAAATGTAAATCAGCATTTGAGATGTTCAAAGATATTTAAAGAAAACTTAAATTTGGAATATAAGGAGCTGATGAATGCTTGAAACATTGACCTTTCAGGGGATTTTGCCATGGGAATGTCATCACAGATCTGATTTTCAACACAGGCTAAAAATCTTATGTTTTTGTGTGATTTTTCTTTACTTTTAATGTTAGTGAACATACAAGCTTCAGTGGTACAGATAGAACTAGTTTGTGACCTCTGCCTATTTTCATCTGAGTACAGACAGCCCCCCTCCATGATGAATCAATGTATGACTTTTCAGCTTTACAACCGGCTTATCTGGACTTAAACTCATCGTAAATTGAAGAGCATTTGTGTTCAGAAATAATGGAATTGGAGGTCAGAAAAAATCCTGGAGACTGCAATCACGAGGAAAGAATTTTTAAAAATGGAATTTAAGCTGAGTAGGATAAGAGAGGCAACAGAGAATGTGAAGGAATAGATGAGTAAAATTTCAAGAGTTGGGAAAGTAAGAGGCAGGTTTAGAAGAGTATGACTTAAACTCTCTATAGAGGAGGTCTGGAAAGGCATCTATAAGAAAGAAATGGAAGAAAATTGTTTGGGGAAAACCCTATAATGCGAGACAAAAGATTGGACTTTATCCTAAAGCGGTAGTTCTCGAACTTGAGCTACGTCAGAATCAACTGGAGGGTGTATGAAAACAGACTTCTGGGCCCCACCTAGAAAGTTTCTGATTGAGAAGGTATTGGGTGGGGCCTTACAATTGCCTGTTTTGTGAAAGCCAAGACGGAGATAGACGGTTCCTTAGAAGTAATTAGCACCTGCTTAATGCCAGGCTCTCTCATCCACACTAGCTTATTTCATACTCACTATGACCCTGATGTATGGGTCTTTTTTTTTTTTTTTTTTTTTGAGACAGTCTCATTCTGTTGCCCCTGGTTAGAATAGTGTGGTATCATAGCTCACAGCAACCTCAAACTTTTGGGCTTAATCAATTCTCTTGCCTCAGCCTCCCAAATAGCTGAGACTACAGGCATGTGCCAATATGCCTGGCTAATTTTTTATTTTCTTTTTGTTTTTTTTTTCTTTTATTAAGTCATATACACATAGATCATGAATACATTTATGCATATGTGGGGTACAATGTGTTGATTTTTTAGTACAATTTGGAGTGCTTACATCAAACTGATAAAGCTTTTGCCTCATTTGCTTGTTTATTGTATTAGGACATTTATGTTCTATACTTGATAGATTTGACTTGTACCCTTGCAATATGCTCCATAGGTGTGGTCCCACTGTTTACCCTCCCTCTATCAAACCTTCCCCCTGCGCTCCCTTCCCACTCCATAGTTTTTTCTATTTTTAGTAGAGATGGGGTCTTTCTCTTGCTCAGCCTGGTCTCAAACTTCTGAGCTTGAGTAATGCATCCACCTCAGCCTTCCAAAGTGCTAGGGTTACAGGCATGAACCACTGCAGCCAGCCTGATGTGTGGGTCTTAATAGTTTCATTTTGCAGATGAAGAAACTTCTAGAATATGAAAGATTATCCAAGCATCATAGTTGGTCTCAGAGCTTCCTAAAACAAGTACAGATTTGAAGTAGGCTGATAGCAGCAGGAATGAATCAAAACATTTAATGACGTGGGAACTTAGAAAAATAGAGACTTCCCAAGAAAATTGAAACATAAAAGTAGAAATTGGGATATCTGAGTTGTATTAAAAAGAATAAAAGGTAAAGTGGACAGAAAACGTCAGAGAATCCCTTCATGAATTCAGTATGTATTCAGTATTACTCAAAAATAATAACGGCCTATTTAAAATCTGTTTAAAAGTTGCTTATTTAAAAAGTCACTCTACGTTACAAGAATTTGCTGAAAGTTGAAGGAGAAAGTTAAAGCCTTCTGTGGGGGTAGTGGAAGATGGTAAACAGATTGATAGCATCTGACAGCTTATCTTCAAATTAAAAGTGATTACCAGTGAGACATGGAAAAACGTGGCATAACACTGCTTTGCCCATATGAATTGTGCTGTGCTGCAGACACTGAGCTAATGTATTGATTTTGGAAATCCCGTATACTTTTTCTTGCCAGAGTAGTTATTGAAATTGAGAATATTCATTAGATCAGTTTCAAGACTGGCTGTTGCTGAGCAAACTTTTCATGGAGGAAAACATCCATATGTTGAAATTAGATTTTAGTCTTTAAATAATATTTATGGTAAAATCTGGGAAAATGTATGTTTTAAAAAGTTAACTGAGTAATTGGTGTAAAGGAGTAACTGATCCATGCGAAATTGTAGTATTCATTCATTCATTTATTCTGTGAGCAATAAACTGTGCTATGGATACAAGGATATTTCATAGTCTAGGGAAGACTGACATCTTAAAAAAAAAAGACCACAGTACAGTATGGTGAGCACTGTAATAGGGGATATGACCACTACAAAATGGGAAAAGATGGGGTAACAACTGAATGGCTGGAGAAAGGAGGCCAGGGAACTCTTCAGAGAAGAGGGAGCATTTGGGGTGGTTCTTGAAGGTGGAGAATGAATTTCTGAGATGATTAAGGTATAGAAGGGCATTCCTATCTGAAGGAACATCATGGACAAAGCCCAAGATGCATAAAAGAGTGGGACTTTTTCTGGGCCCTATGTGCAGATTGGAATAGTTACAGCCAGGAGGTAAAAGCGAAAGGAGAGGCTGGGCACAGTGGCTCACACCTGTAATCCTCGCACTCTGGGAGGCTGAGGCAGATGCATTGCTTGAACTCGGGTATTCGAACCAGCCTGAGCAAGAATGAGACTCTTGTCCCTACTAAAAATAGAAAAGTTAGCTGGGAGTTGTAGTGGGCACCTGTAGTCCCAGCTATTTGGGAAGCTGAGGCACAAGGATTGCTTGAGCCCAAGAGCTTGAGGTTGCTGAGCTATGATGCCATGGCACTCTACCCAAGGTGACAGAGTGAGACTCTGTCTCCAAAAAAAGAAAAAAGAAGTAAAAGAGAAGATTGAATCAAGTTGGAAAGGTGGACAAGTACACTCATAAAGATTATGAAATATTTACATAATGACTGTCTTGGCTGGATTGTAAACTTCATGATTTAAACTTAGGAGCCACAGGCCAAAAACGGAAAAAAAAAAAAAGAATAAACTTAGGAGCCATGTCCAACCCATATATCAGTGTAGCCCAAACCTAGCACCTTGTCTAGCATATAGTGGGTTCTCAGTTAATATTTGCTGAAGAAATGAATGGCTCAATCACAGAAAAAATAATTCTTTTTTACAGATAAGGCAGAGGGAACCTTTTGGGTAAGTGAAGTATGGAAGATGAATTGATAGTCATAGATGTGGCTGTAGTAGATTGGGTTTTTCATACTTAAGGTTGTACCCACTGGTGGGTTGCAATCTGCATTAGAAAAGGTAATATTAAAGCATATACATAAAATTGGAGTAAATATTGTGAAACCTTAGTTTCAGTTGTGTGTGTGCATTGACTGATGTAAATGTATTTCCTCCTATGGACTGCAGTCAAAGCTTAACTCAGTAGGAGAGAAACAAGAGAGTGAGGATGGAGAGGTAGGAATGGATGTGAAAGATACTTGTGAGGAAAACCAATGTGAATTCTTAAAATGCTAATGTCCATGTGGACGTTCTTACAGGGGAGGGGATGCACTTACCCATTTTACTATTTTTGCTCACTTTGTTTTTTTATCATGTATTACTAAATTGACATTGTAGTTTACTAGACATGGCAATGCTTTGAGGTATCTCAATGAATGTCGTAAATGCTGGAGACATTCTATTGTATTCTGGTTAGTGTTTAGCTTACATAGTGTAAGAAGAAATCATACCATTGGGAGTTATGAAATTTGATTTGATTATTGGCTAAGTTCTTTGATTTCTTTCCATAAGAAAGCAGGAGAAGATGCTTAGTTACATGAGCGGGCAGGAAGTCCTTCTTACCTACATACTTGATTATGCCATTCTGTGACGTGTATGTAAAAGTAGACATTTGCTCATACAAGGCTGAGTTATATTGGCTTTAAAAAAACTATGGGTTCCTTTAAAATCTGGTTGATTGGATACATTAATGTGGTTAAGTATGTTATGAACTTAGTTATTAGGTGTGACTTACTCTCTGCAGAGTGGAAAACAGTAAAAATTTAAAATTTGGTCTGTTCTGTCAAGTAACACATTAGTGGGCTCTCCTAACAAGGTTTGCAAAGGAAATATAAGTTAATTTTTTATTTTCTTTTAAAAAATTAAAAAGATAAACAGGTAACAGTAATCATATCATATTCAAATATAAAGGTTTTTTTTTTGTTTTTTTTTTTTTTTTGAGACAGAGTCTCCCTATGTTGCCCTTGGTAGAGTGCTATGGCATCGCAGCAACCTCAAACTTCTGAGTTTAAGCGATTCTCTTGCCTCAACTTCCAAAATAGTTGGGACTACAGGCACCCGCCACAATGCCCGGCTATTTTTTTGTTGCATTTGTCATTGTTGCTTTAGCTGGCCCAGGCTGGGTTCAAACCTGCCAGGCTCGGTGTATGTGGCTGGCGCCCACCACTGTGCCCTACCTACTGAGCTACAGGCTCCACCTAAAGTATTATTTTCTTTTCTCTGGAGTTGACACCATAGAGATTTGTATTTATGAAATCCATAGTTTTTCCCAAGTTCTGCCACTAGTTGTGAGGCCTTGGTCAATCAGTTTTGTTGCTGAGCTTCACCTGTTAAATAAGACCTCATTCACTGTGGGATTATTGTGAGGATTAGCTGAAGAAATGCGTGCATGATACGCACACATCATGGACTCTCAGTAAATGGTGGCACCTGCATTCAGCTGGTCCACAGGGCTAGGGCTTGGAGGCACCAAGAAAATCAGCCTCCAAGGAGAGGCTTAAAGATGTCAAAATCTAAAATTATATACATCTGGGCAGCTTTTTGGTTTTGGAAGAAACGAAATAAAATAGTATGATCCTTTCCCTGGTTCCTTGTTTTTGCTTAAAGGCCTTTTCAGATTTGTATTATCAGAAGGCAGAGAAGTTTACAATCTCAAATTGTGATTAAAGCCTGCAGTACAAACCATAAACTTGTCAGATGGTTGGCCTGAATTTTCTGAGAATAATGTTAGATCAACATAGAGTATCCACTCATGAACCTAAAAAAGAAAAAATATCAGAACATTACCGTATGCCGGACACTGTACTAGATTCTGAAGAAATAAAGAATCAGGTATTTGCTTGGTTTTGGGGAGGTTCATGAACTGAGGTGAGGGATGAGAATTACTAGGGAGAAGTCTACAAATAAGTAAATTAGAAAACAAGAAGACAAATACTATACCTGCAGTGTGAACAAAAGGCTGTGGAGCCCTGAATAGCACCTGGAAAAGGTAGGGGAAGATGTGTCTCTGAGAAGGTGCTATTTGATTGATCAGGCATTTCTCAGGCAACAAAGTTGAAGATACACATTCCAGACACCTAATTTTTATTATATCTGCAGATGGTTTAGAAAAATCAACCATGCTCTAAAACGATTGCTCGCTCATATACATCACATTATATCAGAATACTGTTGAACTTCAAATCTTAATTCTGATGAAATCTCAGTGCATAGAAGAACAGTTAAAATGTGATTATCGCTTTTTTCACCTTGCACATAATTCTTTTTACTACATTTTTGAGTATATATGCTAATTTTATGTATAATGTAGAAATTAACAAATACATTGGCTGTTACACTGATGGTCACAATAACTGGTAAAATTAAGGACTTATCAAATTTGATTCTCATGTTAGGAAGAAATCTAAATGCAGAAGGAAGCAAGGTTATAGCAAAGATAATTAAATCATGAGTAGTTGTAAGACATTTCTCATTAAATTCTAAAAATTCTGAATTTTATCTTTAAGAAAAGATTTTTTGTTTGTTTTTTTAATTAACTGTAGCAGCTGTATTAGTTTTCTATTGTTGCTGTAACAACTTATCACAAAAAAATCAATGATTCAGTAGCTTTTTGTTCTGTCCTGGAGGGTCTGAGGGAGAATCCGTTTCTTTGCATTTTCCAGCTTCTGCAGGCTGCCTGCATTCCTTAACTCATGGTTCTGTTACTCCTTCTTCAAAGCCAACAGGGTTGAGTCCTAACATGACATCACTCTACTGTGCTTTTTACCTCTCTCTTTTATTTTAAAGGTCCCTGGTGATTACATTGGATCCACTCAGATAATCTGAGCTAATCTTTTTATCTTAAAGTCAGCTGATTAGCAAACTTAATTCCATCTGAACCCTTAATTCCCTTTTGTTATGTAACATATTCCCAGATTCCAGAGAATTGGACATGGATATGTTTGAGGGGCTATTCTTCTGCCTACCGCAGTAACACATGCTGCTTTTTAAAAAATCAGAAAAATGTGGTCAGCCAAAAAACAACATAAAAGCCCCATTATACAACTCTTTTTGTAGATGAAACCATATACGCTTTGATATACATATTCCTTCTATGTTTGTGTATGTAAAATTTTACGAAAATATGGTATCACACTTCCTCTTCATCAGACGGATTTGTTTTTAAAAACCTTTCTTATGAGTTTCAGAATCTGGTACCACTGACCTGAGAAAATTGTTAAGATGAATTTCTGAAAAAGCAAGACATAATATTTCTACCCTAATGGTGTTTGTACATTTGGCTTTTGTTTAGAAGAAAATTTTAATGTAAATTCCACTTCACAGTAGAGAATGGTTCCATGATTTGAGTGACTGAATATTAACTGTGACTGGAGAGAGAGTTTCCTTTTTTAAGTTTAGTAAGAAAACTTTTCACCCATTTGTACCACTGGGAATGCTGATTATATATGGTTTAGAATATGGAGAAAACGCTATGTTTTCAATTTTATTACTTCAGTATTTCATTTGTATATTGAATTGGCCAAAATATGTGTTTTATTCTTCTAGGAATCACAAATCACATTGAGCCCAAACGCATCGAGTGTTTTCTTCAACTACAAACAAAATGAATATTCCCATGCTGCTGCCGTATCCCCACCAGCATTTCCTAAAAGGCCTTGTAAGGACACCTTTCCGATGTTACCACTTCATCTTTCCCTCACGTACACATCTTGGATCCGAAACCCCACGTGCTCAGCCATTTAATTCCCTTGGACTCCATCGTACAAAGTTGATGCTGCTGTCAAATGGTTTAGAGAGAAAATTATGTGTACAAACAACCTTAAAGGACCACACAGAAGGACTTTCTGATAAAGAACAAAGATTTGTGGATAAACTTTATACGGGTTTAATCCAAGGGCAAAGGGCCTGCTTAGCAGAAGCCATAACTCTTATAGAATCAACTCACAGCAGGAAAAAGGAGTTAGCCCAGGTGCTTCTACAGAAAGTGTTAGTCTACCACCGAGAGCAAGAACAATTAAATAAAGGAAAACCACTAGCATTTCGAGTAGGTCAGTTTTGTTTGTTTTGTTCAGTAATTATCTTTCTAACTTCTGTATTCTATAGTAAGTCTAAATAGTTTGCAATCTATTGGGTTTTTTCCCAGAATTTTTGGATGAATTTTAAATGCCCTTTCTTTGCAAGCATTAGTCTTGTTATGTTGAAATGTTGCCATGACCATTTGAAACGAGGCTCTGTATTTTAAGCAAATAATGTAAGGTTTTTATTTTGCCGAGAAGCTAACTCTGGCAGGATGCAGTGGCTTACACCTGTAATCCCAGTGCTCTGGGAGGCTGAGGTAGGTGGATTGCCGAGCTCAGGAGTTCAAGACCAGCCTGAACAAGAGTGAGACCCCAGCTCTACTGAAAAAAAATAATAGAAAAAACTAGCTGGGCATAGTGGCAGGGACCTGTCATTCTAGCTACTTGGGAGGCTAAGGTAAAGGGATCACCTGAGCCCAAAAGTTTGAGGTACTTGAGCTATACTGCCAGGGTAGTCTACCCAGGGAGACAGAAACTCTTATCAAAATAAAAAAAAATTTTTTGCTCTGCTTCTCAGAATAGAAATACGCTCAGAAGAATTATTAACCAGCTTACTCTTTTGGTAATCCTTCTAGTTAAAGAATTCCTTGTTTTTGTGGTTATATCAACTGTAATTATCACATTTCAAAATTCTACTTCTTAGGTGTTTCATTAGCCTTTGTGAAGTGGATCTCACTTCTTTCAGACACTTTCTATTGCATTTTTTGGGAGTGGCTCTAAACTCAGCCATCTCAGTTACCAAAAAGTATTTTAAAAAAGAGATCATGTTTATTTGCTATCTGTATGTCAGCTATTCATCTGATTTCTTGGGCCATTTGGCTTGGTTTTGTGATTGCAACACAGCTTGCTATATTTTTGAAATTGTGCATTTTAAAACAATTTAGGTATGTGTGACCAACAGGAATTAAGCAAGGCAGTTTGAGTGGAAGGAGGGCATCCCATGGTGGTGAACTAGGTGATATGAACCAGTCCTTCTTCTAAAGCCAACTTGAGGTGGTGGTCAAAGTGCAGAAATTGGGTGGGGAGTGAGTAAATTTATTTAAAAATTGACATTATGTTACACTTTTTTTTTCCAGTTTTTTTTTTTTTTTTTTGGCTGGGGCTGGGTTTGAATCCACCTCCTCTGGTATATGGGCCCGGCGACCTACTCCTTGAGCCACAGCCACCGCCTAGCATTACATTATACTTTTATATTCCAGTTTATTAGCAATAGAGGGACTAAAACCACTTAGTTTTTAGATAATAGGCATAACTGCTTTAGAGATGATTTCAAAATAGCTCACCAACCAATATTTGTAATGTTCCACATTTTTTTAACTTTTTATTCTTTTTTTTTTTTTTGAGACTGCCTCAAGCTGTCACTCTGGATAGAGTGCTGTGGCATCCACAGCTCGCAGCAACCTCCAATTCCTGGGCTCAAGCGAGTCTCCTGCCTCCACCTCCCAAGTAGCTGGGCCTACAGGCGCCCGCCACAACACCCAGCCATTTTTTGGTTGCAGCCGTCGTTGTTTGGTGGGCCCAGGCTGGATTCGAACCCACCAGCTCAGGTGTACATGGCTGGCACTTTAGCCCGTTGAACCACAGGCGCCGAGCCTCTTTTTTTTTTTTTTTTTTTGAGAGAGAGAGTCTCACTTTATCGCCTTTGGTAGAGTCCTGTGGCGTCACAGCTCACAGCAACCTCCAACTCCTGGGTTAGGCGATTGTCTTGCCTCAGCCCCCCAAGTAGCTGGTACTACAGGCGCCCACCACAACACCCAGCTAACTTCTTATTCTTTTGCCATCACCAAGGGAATGTCATTTTGAGTATATTGCATTAGGTGTTAATAATCTTTATGTCTTGTATATAGAGAAAACAGCAAATTCTCAAAGAGAAATTCTGGTTATGATGAAGTATGTACTCCTAGGTTTTAGAGGATCTTTGAAGAAAAGATGTCCCACAAATGTCTGGAGTTAACTGGCAGTTCACACATAACTTTGTAGTGCTATTCTGGTTCTTCCATCTTGATCCTATGAGGCCAAATGAACCTATGTCTTTATCACTGTTTTTTTCATCACCATCATAAATAAAAGCAACAAATGTTTATTCAGCACCTTTAAAGGTTTTAAGGCAGGACCTGCCCTGAGAGTCGTGGAAAGAAGCCAGACATACCATATACTATACACACTCTGGGGTATAGTAACAATTAAATGCTTATGTTTTATATACTTCATTGAAGATTTCTATCTCTTATGCAGTGCCCTGTTGTGAACCTATTACAGTCATTAACTCATCTAGTTCTTAAAACAACCTGAAGAGCTAGGTACCATTACTATACCTATTTTATTGTGAAAGATACTAAGACACAGAAAGGGGTTATGTAATTTGCCCAAGGTCATCCGGCTCGTAAGAACCAGAGCCAGAAGGAGAACTGGCCAAGCAACTCTGGAGTTCATGCTCTTACCTGACTTGCTCTGATAACTCTCCAAGCAGGGGAGCTTTCTGCCTTTCTTAACACAATATTTTTTTCAAGGTTCAGTTTATGTTCTTTGAGTTATGAGAGATATGAAAAAAAAAATGTTATGGCAACGCTCTTAGCTCAATGGGTAGGGTGCTGGGCACATACCCCAAGGCTGGCGGGTTCGAACCCGGCCCAGGCCTGCCAAACAACAACAACTGCAACAAAAATAAAAATAGCTGGGCATTGTGGCAGGCGCCCATAGTCCCAGCTACTTGGGAGGCTGAGGCAAGAGAATCACTTGGGCGCAAGAGTTTGGGGTTGCTGTGAGCTGTGATGCCACAGCTCTCTACCCAGGGGGACAGCTTGAGCCTCTGTCTCAAGAAAGTAAATTTAAAGAAAAAAAAGTTATTTTGTAAATAGAAAATTACTTTCTCAGTCACTATAGTCATGAGTTTTTAAAAGGGGAAGATAAAGTGTATATATAGAATTGGGGTAGGTGGAATAATTAATGATTATGATGAGAGGTGGGCCAGTGTAGACATTGAGCTCATTAACATGGGCAGTGAAGTCTGTTTAAAGAGATTGACGTTACATTATAGTACAAAGGCAAAGCATGTTTTGTAACTTTTAAAACTGAATTTTGTGAACCTGCAGAACTCAGGATTTTGTCTTTCTTATATCCCAATTACTCAGGAGTTAGATAAATAAATGGATTTTCATTTACTGGTTTTAGACATGTTATATTAATGGTGGTTTTAATAAATTAGGAGAAATAGGAAGTAGTCTAATATTTTTTCAATGAAACTGATCATAGTTCTGATTTCATTTGTTTCACTAAATTAGAAGATTTTCTTTCCACCATAGGATTGTCTGGGCCCCCTGGTGCTGGAAAATCAACATTTATAGAATATTTTGGAAAAATGCTTACTGAGAGAGGGCACAAATTATCTGTGCTGGCTGTAGACCCTTCTTCTTGTACTAGTGGGGGTAAGTATGGCTGATTCTTTCTAAATTGCAGAGTTGTGGGGGTTCTCTGTTACAATTTAGCAGGAATTTGCATAGCTGGTTACCTCAGACTGCCAGCTAAGTTTGGTCTTATGCAGGAAGAGGGTTCTGCAGACTAAGGTGGAAGTTGAGGGAGGTAGTTTGGGCTCATCGGACTTTACAGAGGAGGTCAGCTTGTGGGTAGCTTAGTGGGTAATTAGAGAACTGGGATGCATGGTAGGTGCCAGAAGCTGACAATGATCAAAAGCAGATTTCAGCCCTTTGACTCTCATATCTAAGGATAGGCCCCTTTCCCTCTTGTTTTTCCTGGCTGCATCAGCAGCTACGCAATTCAGAAAATGGGTCTTTACTCATTCATTATTTGCCTGATATTGTAACATCTCTTCTGTTAAGCTTTAAAGAAAAATCTGACTGCTGTTTATAACTTGTCACCTGTTTATATTATATGTTCAGTTAACAGAAAGCTCTTAGAGGGACCATGTAATATATTGTCATTCCCCTTACAGCACTTAGCATAGTACATTGTAGATCGCAGAATGTTCAGCAATTACTTTCCAATTTGAGGTCATGCAGTCACTCAAAGTTTAATTCGCAGCTCATCAAAGATAAAATGAATATAAATTTAGTTCCTTAAAGGATCATTCAAAGAAAACATAAAGCATAGTATATAAATGCTCAGGAATAGTTTTTCTTCCCTTGCCCCTCCTTGTGATTTAAGCTTCTCATATAACAGTTATTCACTTAAGTATTCAAATGCCTGCTACAGGTGAGGTATTGTGCATGGAAAGTACTGTTCTGTATAATGGCAAATAAGACACAGTCTTCGTGGCCTTATGGAGCTTTGCTTCTTAAGAGGGAAACTGACGGTAAACACAAACCATTACAGTATAATGTGTATTGTGAAAGGGTAAATACAGGGTACTTTGTGGAAGTATTTGGTTTGTGTATTGTGGCGTACTGTGAATTTAATGATAAAAGGCAAAGAATGATGATATAATCATATTTGGGGACCTTCGGACAGTAGAGAGGTAGACAATTCCATCACAACCTGTTGAGAAATCTAATTCAGATCATTTGAAGTGTTTGATTCACTGTAATAAAAATGCTAACTGTAAAATAAAATTTTTACTCACAAGTTCAAGATTAAATCCATGTCCATGTGTTATCTAACTTATTTACAGTCTAAGAACTTTGTAAAAGCATTTTAGTAAACAATTTATTGATACATGGCCTTCAATTTTATATAGGTGAAAAAGCCTTTTCCCCTCCATCTTCATAATATTCTAGAATACTTGCAATAGAAAGAGAAAATAATAGCATGAGATAATAAAAGATAGAAGAAATGATGTTATAAAATAGTCTGTGGTTAAAGCTGCATAGTGAAGTAGTTCCTAACCTTTCACAAACAAAAGGTGAGATGAAAATGGATAGACATTGAAAAAAAAGTACATGAGGATAAACAGAACACTATAAATATAAAATTCTACCTTACTGCATCCATACATACATTTGAAAAGTAGTATTACATTAAAGTTTGAGATGCAACACTCTTTTGGTCTATAATCAATCCTTACTTACCCTTTGGATTCACAGACCCCCATAATAGCTTTGAGACCTTCCTGAGGGTCTGAAATTAATAGTTTGGGATTCACTGGCAAAGACAATTAATTATATGGGAGAGTGAATTTCATATTGTGTAGCTCAGTGTGATAAGATCTTTAGGGTAATAATTTTAAAGTATAGCTTCGGCACATTGTTGACTACAGAGAGATGATTTCATGTAGAAAATTACTTCAGAGGGAAGTTATATGTGAAGTTAATAAGGTAGTTGAAGGGGAGTAGGCATGTGTGCTCTAGAATTAGAACCTATGAGAAGATCCTAAGCTGGAAAAGAGCATGTCTTTAAGGAAATTCTCAATTTTTGGCATCAACTTTATGTGGGAAAATCAGCTCTTAGGGAAAGTGAAAATATTCAGATTAGAACAATACTACACCTACAAATATGGCTAACAAAGTAGTAAAAGGTAATAGTTTCAGAGCAAAAAATTCTAGCAATACTAGAATTTGCAAGAATTGATGTTTGTCAAAATACTACAATGAATACAAAAACATAACCAGTCTCATTCCACAGGTAATAAATTGAGTGCCTAATGTGAACACTTTCTTAAGCATTCAGTGTACGGTGTATGTAAGACACTGTGCTATGGGCAAGGAACTTACTTTAAAGCCCAGTTTCTCAACCTTGGCACTAGTGACATTTTGGGACAGTTGTGGGTGTTTGTCCTGTCCATTGAAGGATGCTTAGCAGCATTCCTGGCCCTAACTTAGTAGATGCCAGTAGCACCTTAGCCCGCAGTTGTGACAGGTAAATATGTCTGTTTAGACATTTCCAGATTTCTGCTTGGGGCACAATTGCCCCTAGTTGAGAACTACTGTGTAAATGATATAAATGTGAAACTAAAAAATATGTTGTATCAATAATTTTCTATCTATTAACGAAGCTTTCATTACATTTAATAAAGGCTCCAAAATTTCTAAGTAAGAAAGAATTAAATGCAACAGATGTGGCAGAAAGGGCAGCTTGAAGGGTCATGTCTATAACATTTACATGAGGCTGAGAAAATGCCATTTGTACAAATAAGAGAATGGGGAGCAGAGGGTGCTTGTGGAGACACTAGAAATGGGAGGGACACTAAAGCTCTCCTGGGCTCTCCAGGACGCTGGCACAGACTGCAGAGCAGTTGTACCATAGACGTTCACAGAGGTTGTGGGGGGAAAAGTTTCCAGGCAGATTGTGAAGAGACAAGGACTTTCACTGGTCTTTGTGAGGTGGAGCAGTTCTGTGGTGTAGTGATTAACAGTTTTTGAAGAGCACTCCCATGTGTAATTATATTTGATTCTCCCAGTGTCTGACTACTTCTGTTAGATGGCTGAGGAGAGAAGTGTTCAGGTAGGAAAAGCGACTTCCCAAAACTGTGGAGAAAATGGTGGAGTCAGGATGCAGACCTTGGGCTTGGCAGAGGTTGGTTCGGAAGCTGGAGTTGCACCAGCAGGCAGGGGTGAAGGATCCAGACTTAAATCTTTCGTCAGCAAGAAGCCATTATAGGTTTTGAGGGACTTGAAACGCTGCAAAGATTAATCTGGCATCGTTGTATACAGTGAATTGAAGGAAAGCTCAATAATGTGAAATACAATTGAGATTTAAGAAGAAATGACAAGTACTTATCAATCAGTAACTGGCTGATTGATAATTGGTCGTCACAGCTGGTCCACATTTATAAAATGTAACCATGTGTTTTAGGATCACTCTTAGGTGATAAAACCCGAATGACTGAGTTATCAAGAGACATGAATGCATACATCAGGCCATCTCCTACTAGAGGGACATTAGGAGGTGTGACAAGGACAACAAATGAAGCTATTCTTTTATGTGAAGGAGCGGGGTATGACATCATTCTTATTGAAACTGTAGGTGAGTGTGATACTCTATTTCATAAAACAATGTACTGTTAATCATGAATGCTATATAAAGATGAGGGACAACTAATTTAATTTTGTTCATTCAGCAGATATTTGCTAACGGTGTAACTAAGTACAACATGTTATTCCATATTCCATAGAAGATGTGAGTGGAAAGGCTATACTCCCTACCCCTAGAGCTTACCATTTAAAGAGTGAAAGTAAGCCATGTACTTGGATAACTGTTCTACAAGTGACATGTCATCTGTGCCAGAAAAGAGCTTTTTTTTTTTTAAATTTCAGATTAATGTGAGGGTACAAATGATTAGGTTACATTGCTTACGTTTCTAAGGTAAAGTTCAAGTTGACCCCTTCACCCAAAAGATATGCTGTATACTCTAATATCGTGATCATTAAGTGAGAGGACATCAATGGCCCTCCCTATCCCCTCCCCCCAGAACTATTAATATTAGTATGTGATACTTGAACATAACACCTGTTTTGTTAAGCACATTTCATACATATGAGAAGATTAATGTAATTGATTGCCTTTTGAGTATAGAGCTATGTTTTATTTTTGTATCCTTAACATACATGTTAATTTAGTTACATGTAATAAAGCATATCACATTCTTACAGCGTGACAATCTATTATATTATTGTGTGATAAATGTTTATGACATAACCTACAATTTGGGGGGGATCAATGAAGATTTCCTAGAGGAGGTGATAGCTGAACGTAGTTTTGAAAAAAGAATTAGAGTTAAATAAAGTGGGGTAAAGGGTCTTTGCAGAGACACAAGGGTCGAGAAAATGTGACTCCTCTGAAGAAGTGCAGTTTGCTCATGGTACTCAGAGTGCAGAGTGCGGTGGCAGGGGAGGAGAGGGGTGGGTTGGAGCAATAGGCCAGGCCAGATTGCCAAGGACCTCATGTGCTATGCTAAGGAGTCTGGAGTTTGTCCTGAAGGGAGTGGGAAGCCCCTGCAGGATGGCAGCAGAGAGAGACAACAAATAATGCCGTTCAGAAGGACCTGGCAGAGTGGAGTCAGGGATACAGATAGGAGACTGTTGTATAACTGTAATCCCAGAGAGAGGCGGGGCTGGGGATCTGAACCAAGCAGGAAAGTGGGAATGGAGAAGGTGAGATGGATTACAAAACTACTGCAGGGAAATTAGCAGGACTCTCCATGTTAAGATATGAAGGAAGAGGAATTGAAGGTAATAGAGAGTAGTGTGGGAAAAGCGGACTTGGAGAAAGGAAAATAACAGGTTCAAGTGTAACTATATCAAGTGTGAAGTGCTCACTTGGTGTCTAGGTGACTCTGTCTAAAGAGAGGGCTGAGTAGGCTGGGCACAGTGGCTCACACCTGTAATCCTAGCACTATAGGAAGCCCAGGCAGGTGGACTGCCTGAGCTCATAGGTTTGAGACCAGCCTGAGCCAGAGGGAGACTTCCTCTCTAAAAATAGCTGGACGTTGTGGCAGGTGCCTGTAGTCCCAGCTACTCAGGAGGCCAAGCGTTTGAGGTTGCTATGAGCTGTGACACCACGGCACTCTACCAAGGGGGACAAAGTGAGTCTGTCTCAAAAAAAAAAAAAAATTAAAAAAGAGAGGGCTGAGTGAGAAATCCAGATTTAACAGTTATCTTCAGAGTTCAAGTTTGCAATCTGGTTCAGATCAATGGAGGGAAATACGGGCAAAAACGGGAGATAGTTGTGTTAGTGCACTAGGGCTGCTCTAATAGAACACCACAGGCCACTGGCTGAAAGCCCAGAAGTTCACTTTCTTAGTTCTGAAGACTGGAAGTCTAAGACAGGGCAGGGGCAGTAGGTTAGTCTCTCCCGGGGCCGCACTCCTCCATCATCGTGCAGGTGGCCGGTGCCTTGCTTTCTTCACCTGCTGTTTCTCTGTGCACTTGCTCCCCAAGTATCTCTTCCTCCAACAAGGACACTAGTCCCATTGGATTAGGGCCCTATCTTTATGACCTCATTTAATCTTAATTGTCTTTAAAAGCTGGTTAGGACTTTTAACAGAGGATTTTAGGGGGAGGGGAGGAGAACACAATTCAGTCCCTAACAATTGCCAAGACTGGGCTTTAGGAACCCCACCTTAGAGGGTGGATGGAGGAAGGGTTGCTGGAGTGGTAGTAGGGGAGTGAAAAGAGAGGAGTACTGGAAAAGCCAGGCGTATTACCTGGAATCGGATTTAGCTGCTTGTCCCAGAGACTTAAATAAAAAAGAGATTTTTGTCTTGTAAATAAAAGAAGCTTGAGGCAGGCTGTCCAGGGCAGGCGTGTGCTCCTGCAGTGGCCTCAGAGTCACAGGCCTCTCCTGGCCGTCTGCTCACCGTTCTTAGCATTTGGTTTCCATCCTCAAGGCATATTGTGGTTAAAAGACGGTTGGTGAAGGTCCAACTGTCGCACGCATGTTCCAGGTAGAAGAAAGGCAGTGGGGGGGAGTGGCTGACCTCCCAGCTGGGTCAGCCTCATCTAAAGGACTTGCATGGGAACCCTACCTGATGACTCTTGGTTACACTCACCAGTCATCTCTGGCTGACAGGGGGCCGTGTGAATATGTCCTTCACCTGGTACACTGATACTCCTGGTAACACTGGGGTAAAAAATAGAGAATAGATGGGGAATAGGTAAGCAGAAGTCTCTGCCACTCCACAGGAGGAGAGAGTTCCCTGAGGCGCTTTAATGGAGTGAGAGGTGTGAAGGGCAGTTTCAGTGCATTGAGACTGGTGTGAAGTGATGAGGTAGAGGCAGTGAGTATAAATTACTAGTTTTCAGAAACTTAACCATACAGAAAGAAGAATAGAGTGGTGACAGCTGGAGGTGATAGCTGGAGGAGGTTGTGAGTTTTTATCTTTTTTGTTGTTGGTGTTTTATCTAGTTTTAAGATGAGAGAGGCTTGAGCACAGCGTTAAGTGGTGTGCTGACACACGCACCTGTGGACAAAGGAGAGGTTCAAGGTAACGAAGAACAGGGGCCCAGAGGATGCGGGAAGGACTGAGAGGTTCATCGTCAGCCGACTTTCACCTGAGAATGCAGAGGAGCTAGTCAGGCTGGTTTATGTTTGTGTCTTTCCCCTGAGCAGGGAACAGGGGGAAGGCGAGGGAGTTTTTGCCTCCCTTCCCTCTGTGGAGCAGGTGCTGTGGCCGTCATCAAGTGGGGAGGTCCCGGGACCGTGAGTGTTTGTGATGGCCGTGGTGAGAAACAGGAATGGAAGCTGACCCAGGGCGTTTTGGGGATCGCTTCTACCAAGCGGTAAGGAATATGTAGTAGAGGCTGGAGACCATAGCCCCACTGTGGCGCCTGTCCCCACAGTTGAGCACTTTCTCTTGGGTGCTTATAGAGGAGAAAGCACACGTAGTTGGACTGACCCATGATTGGGGCTTTGCCTCATAAGGATGAGAAGACAGAAAGAAGGGCACGTTGGCAGGCGTGATTCAGAGTCAGTGTTCACACTGCTCCCTGGGGAAAGGGAAGCACAGAAGGAGCTCCGAGAGTGAGGAGAGGATGGAGGCTCTGGGTTCCTTCATCCAAGAATAGGTTTAATGGGAGCCAGGCAGGGAGAACATGGAAGAACTACCGGTTTTCTCAGAGAGCAGTGTTTTTCAGCCTTTTCTGTCTCATGCCACACTTGAACCGATAGTTAAACTTCCATGGCACACTTAAATTATGTTGTTTTTTTTTTAAGGGTAAAAAAAAAAAGAATATGTTTACTGTGCTTTGAATTTAATTTAATTTAATTAATGATTGTAAAAATTTTCACAGCACACTGGTTGAAAATCACTGGCTCATAGGGTAAGATGGTGATACTACTTTAACACTGTCTTCAGAGTTGGGGTACAGAAGAGAGTGACCACGAATATGAGTGAATGGAGTGGAGTGGAAGTGACTCTGTAGTTGCGGAAGTCTATATAGTTGTGATCTAAAATTTCAGGTGTGGGTCAGTCGGAGTTCGCAGTTGCTGACATGGTTGACATGTTTGTTTTACTATTGCCACCAGCAGGAGGAGATGAACTGCAGGTAAATCTTTTATTTTTTTTTTTCCCCTCAAATACAAAGAACGTATCTCTGAAAGTGCAAATTTCCATTGTGTGTTTTTGCAAATTAAGTTGATAATAGTGTAGAGAAAGAAACATCATTCACATTGGCTAATATACGTGAGTCAAAGGCAGGTTCTCTGTAGTTTTTGCCAGCTTATAGGAATAGAATGAATGACCTTGAAGTGATCATATGCCTTAAACTTTTCCACTGTTTTAACCCTGAATCATGCACAGCAAAATCAATATATGTAACCAAAAACGTGTGTACCCCTGTAATATTTTGAAATATAAAAAAATCCCGACTTTTCTATCTGACATGAGAGTGATTGGAATACATGGATAGCTCCAGCCACAGGAGAACAGGTTGCATGGGTGTTTTTAGTACACTTGGTTCAAACACTCTTCATAAGATATCACTTTGTTTTTAACTGGGATCCTGCTGTCATGGTTTATATAGTGTACAATGGGATTCTCACTCTCCTCCTGCTATGCCATTCTGACACTAACTGCCTGGCATTAGTGCAGACTTCACAGGATGAGGGCACCGTCCAGCACCAGCCTCCCATCACTCAGACACCAGCTACAAGTTCCAGGATTCCCAGGCCACCCATACCTCTGACCAACTGGCTACAATTTAAGGGGTTCCCACTACCCATTAGGTTTAATAGTTCACTAGAATGACTCACAGAACTCAAGAAAGCACTATATTGAAATTATAGTTATATTATAAAGGATACAAATCAGGACCAGCCAAATGAAGATTACCTGGGAGAGTCCCAAACACAAAGCTTCTGTGTCCTCAGGACACATTTCTCTCCTGGAACATTGATGTGAATCATCAACAAGAAAGCTCCCCTGAGCTTTGGTTTGCTGAGTTTTTTGGGGGGGTTCATGTAGGCATGACTGATGGAATCACTGGCCACATTCTTGAACTCGATCTCAAACACCCACCTCCCATGCATAAGTTGAGCTGATGCCATGTGGCACAAAGCCTCAACTGTCTTCCTGATAGACATATTGTAGGTCCTCCTGGGGTGGTCAGTCCCCCATCCTGGGTGACCTCATTGCATAACATCGGGTATAAACCTGGGTACCACCCACCATGAATACATGAGATACTCCCAACACTCAAGAAATTCCAGGAATTTAGAGGTTCCCTTCCAGAAACTTGAATAAAGACCAGAGAAATTCTTCATTGTGCAACACTTCCCTTTCAATTTTAGAAACCTAAAAAAAAGTGATAGTAGACTATGGCTACCATGATTTAGAAACATTAACTATTAGAATTTAATAATTAAAAGTTCTGTTTTAAAGTATCGAAAAGAAATTTTAATCTCAGGTGAAAAAAATCTATATTTCCCAAATAAGGCCAGGTGTGGTGGCTTAGTCCTGTAATCCTAGCACTCTGGGAGGCTGAGGCAGGAGGATCACTTGAGCTCAGGAGTTTGAGACCAGCCTGAGCAAGAGGGAGACCCTGTCTCTATTTAAAAAAAAAAAAAACAGAAAAATGGCTCAGTGCCCATAGCACAGTGGTTACGGCATCAGCCACATACGCCAAGGCTGGTGGGTTCAGATCCAACTCGGACCAGCTAAACAACAATGACAACTGCAACCAAAAAAAGAAAAATAGCTGGATATTTGGCAGGCACCTGTAGTCCCAGCTACTTGGGAGGCTGAGGCAAGAGAATCTCTTAAGCCCAAGAGTTTGAAGTTGTTGTGAGCTGTGATGCCATGGCACTCTACCCAGGGTGACATAGTGAGATTCTGTTTCAAAAAAAAAAAAAAGTAGAAAAATTAGCTGGGCATTGTAGTGGGCACCTGTAGTCTCAGGTACTTCGGAGACTAAGGCAGGAGGATTACTTGACCCAGGAGTTTGAGGTTGCTGTGAGCAAAGCTGATACTTCAACACTCTAGCCTGGGCAACAGAGTAAGATTCTGTCTCAAAAAAAAAAAAAAGTTTATATATATATATTTTCCAAATAAGGTTTAGCTTTTGGATTTCATCCTTTATTTCTGGTATTTTTATGTGACATAATTTAAATCAAGATATTGAAGCATTTTAGCTGTTGGGTTATTTTTGCTCAAATGCAAATTGAAAAAAATGCTATATGCATTCAAGGAAAATTTCAAAAGCTTTGTTTCTAGAAATACAGATGTTAATAATATGTCTGTTTCCTTTTTAAGCACCCTAGTGATGGATGGTTTGGCATCCTGCAGTGGTAGCTCATGAGAGGCAGAATCCATCATGATACAATGCAAACTGCCTCCTGCCACTCAATCATGTCATGCCTTGTTGATATATTTACTCTAATTCTGAATGTATTTCAACATGTTAGTCTCTAAATTTGGAAGAGACATAACAGATGACTTCCCTAATCCCACGAGCCAGTGCTTTTGAGTAATTTCTGTCAAATAACTGTGATTCTTGGCAACCACAGCTTGGGAAGATGCAGGGGAAAAGTTAATTAATGAAGTATATGACTTTCAAAGTCTTAGCATTGACTGGTTATCCCGTTTTTATGTTGGTTGTGATTAAATTAAATGTTTCTGATAAATCAATTTCTTTTTCCCTTTAGGGTATCAAAAGGGGTATAATTGAGATGGCAGATCTGGTGGCTGTAACTAAATCTGATGGAGACTTGATTGTGCCAGCTCGAAGAATCCAAGCAGAGTATGTGAGCGCACTGAAATTACTCCGCAAGCGTTCAGAAGTCTGGAAACCAAAGGTTAGCTCGCATTCCATTTTATGTATTCATCCTGAGTGGATTGTGTACATGGGAAGACAGGATGTAAGTCCCAAACTAGACATATAATCAATCATTGCTTGTATGTGAAGATTATAGCTTTAAAAATTATGACAAAGCCAAAGTGTGTACTCATGATTTTAAATATAATCCTTTAACCACTAGGTGTCAAAAACTAGATATGAGGTAATAGATTCGATTATTTAACGCTTGGAATCAATTGGAAATGATGGCAAATGCTTTCTGAAAGGGATTATTCTTAAAATTATGGAGCTGTTTATAATTTGATTATCTATATTGGAATTTGAGTACGAGGGGAAAGGCTTCTGGTATGATGCTTCCATTCCCATTATGGTTGTTGGGTTCTGTTTTTAATAGGAAACAAAGTAATGAAAAATCCTATAATAAGTGCTGCGAAAATATAGATGTGGGCAGCTTTATCTGCAGAAGACACTATGTTATTAGAGAATAAACTGGTGTCATTATGCTGAGAACAGTGATGACTTATTTTGGTCATCTCTTAGATTTTCCCAATCTTCTCTGTGTTGAGTCTGGGCCGTACACATATATATCCCATATATCAGGGATATATGGGATCTGGATGTTTGGCTCTTCCACTCACTGAGTTAGGCAAATTTGTTGGAGAGAATTAGGCTATTTTCTTAATTTAGCTTTCTTTTCCGGCCCTCAGGCCTTAGAGGTATGTGCCTAGCATTGTCCTTCTCATCCTGTGACTCTGACAAGTCCTCCAAGCTGCCCCTAACCATCCCCTGACCGTCTGAGCAGTTCTAAGTTAAAACAAATCTTCAGGCTAAAAAACGCAAGCTTGCGTCAGTGTCTTATTTCTGCTATCCACTTAGTAATCCTAGGCACATTACCTCAGAATATACTGTACCTTGCTGTGTATGATGATACACATTTTGCCCACATGTGTATCATGTGGGTAGTACTGCGTGGAAGTTGGATCCCAACAGGCCTTCTTACCTGGGCCCACCAGAGGAGCAGCCTCTGCTTAGCACCGTGATGAGGGGTGGAGTAGCAGTGGGGCTGGTGAGGCAGCCACAGAGCCTACACAAGCCCCAGAAACCATCGTCCTTCCCCCTGGTTGCCCACAAGCCCAGCAGCCTCAGAAGCTCCCATCCCACTGCCACTTGATGGTCATCTCAGCTGTGACCCGACATGGAGGGAGGGAAGGGCTCTTGGAGAGAGGAAAGGGGCAGCCTTCACAGAGTGGGCAGGAGACTGGCTGCAGGAGGATAGCATGATCTGCACGTTTATGGGGGAGAGTTAGCCCTCCCCAGATGTGTCTCTCCCTGCCGAGAGCTGAACGTTTTCTGGACAGGCCTTTCCCTGAAAGTTTGGGCAAAAAATGTGAGTGCACATTATATACCAGAGAGCATTTTACATGGCAAAATATGGTACTTGTGTGTATTTTTTGGCACAGCAATAAAATAACATTCTTATCTCTTGCCTATTTCCTTTTTTTTTTGAGACAGAGTCCTATTCCGTCACCCCAGGGTAGAGTTTTGTGGAGTCATAGCTCACAGTAACCTCAAACTTTTGGGTTCAAGAGATCCTTTTGCCTCAGCCTCCCAAGTGGCTGGGACTACAGGCACCTGCCACAATGCCCAGCTATTTTTAGAGATGGAGTCTAGCTCTTGCTCAGGCTAGTGGTGAACTCTTGATCTCAGGCTATCCACTTGCCTCAGCCTCCCACAGTCTAGGATTACAGGTGTGACACACCACACCTGGCCCCACATGCCTGTTTTCATTGATCATAAGAATTATTTGGCAAATATGAGTTCCCATGAAAATGTTTTCTCCCATTTTAGGTAAAATGATCTGGTTCTTCTCTTTTCAATAGGTAATTCGTATTTCCGCCAGAAGTGGAGAAGGGATCTCTGAAATGTGGGATAAAATGAAGGAATTCCAGGAACTAATGCTTGCCAGTGGGGAGCTGACTGCTAAACGACAGAAGCAGCAGAAAGTGTGGATGTGGAATCTCATTCAGGAAAGTGTGCTAGAGCACTTCAGGACCCATCCTATGGTCCGGGAACAGATTCCGCTGCTGGAAAAAAAGGTGCTCATTGGAGCCCTGTCCCCAGGACTAGCGGCAGACTTCTTATTGAAAACTTTTAAAAGCAGAGACTAATAAAATTTTGTTTCATCAAGTATTTTGATATTAAAAAATCACTTGTATGCTTATGTGTGCAGTAATTCTTTTATAGTACCCTTAGTTTCTTTATTTGTGAACCATGCTTGAAAGGGAGTTAGATATGGATGGCAAAGTTTAGGCAATTGGGCAGTATTTATAAGGAATCTGTTGTATGTTGCTGATTTCTATTTCTGTCTGTTTTTTTACCTTGGCATGGTGGCCCGTAGGGTAGTTTCTTATCAGTCAGGAGCAGAGAAAGCTGAGTGAAACAGGAAAGATCATGTACCTGCTTACTTTGACTCTATATTCACTGAGTTTCCAGAGAAAAATGTAAGTAAGAATGACCATATTTCTGAAGTCTTTCTTGAGTCTAGAACTATCCATAGTAGATTTTGAAGAGCTTAAGACTATGATTGACATTTAGTGTGCCTGACTACTCCATTAATTTCTGAAATGGCCATGCACATGAATAATGAAACAGCTAGAATAATATGATGTGAACACAGTTCTAAAGTCTACTTGTCTGGATTTGCAAGCCACCTGGTAATAGGAGAGCCACAGGGAAACTGGGAAAATCAGCTACAGATAGTATAAGTCCACTAATCCCCAAGAGTTAGGGTAAACCCCTAAAATATCTAACTGAAGTCAGAATGATGCAGGGGTTATTCAGTTTGAAGATTATCAAATGACTTTTGCTTCTTTTCTTCCTTGGCTGTTCACTTCATATTAGCATTTTTGAAATCTTCTTTTTTCTTAATGGTGCAGAACAAATTTTGTCCTGTGGAGGAAGCAAGGCACAGTGATTAAGAGCATGGGTTCTGGGCAGCGCCTGTGGCTCAGTGGGTAGGGCACTGGCCCCATATACTGAAGGTGACGGGTTCAAACCCAGCCCCAGCCAAATTGCAACAAAAAAATAGCCAGACATTGCGGCAGGTGCCTGTAGTCCCAGCTACTTGGGAGGCTGAGGCAAGAGAATTGCCTAAGACCAGGAGTTGGAGGTTGCTGTGAGCTGTGTGATGCCATGGCACTCTACCAAGGGCGATAAAGTGAGACTCTGTCTTAAAAAAAAAAAAAAGAGAGAGCATGGGTTTTGTAGTTGGACTGTGTGGGATTAAACTTTAAACCCAGATCAATCACTTTTTAGCTATATAAGCCTGAACAAGTAACCTCTTTAAGCTTCAATTTCCTCCCTGATAAAATGGAATTGGCATATAACTTTCTATGGTTAGTGAGAATTAAACGAGAAGACTTACAAAAGCCATTTACCTATTGTGATAGTACAGGAAGGACTCAAACCCTGTTTACTATCATTAGTATGTTCAAGTTACAGATACCCGTACAAACCTTATGTATGATTTTGATTTTCTCTAATGGTCTTATTACCACCATCGTGCCTTTGTGGTATTTTATAATTGGCTTTAAAGCACCTTTCCTAGTTAATTACTTGAATATATTTTATACTATTTTATGGTAGTTATTATGTACATTTGAATACAATGATTTCTAACCATATAATTTTTTCATTGCACAAAATGTCTTCAGAGACGTTTTAAATATATCCTATTCTGAAGCCTTTAGAATATTTTACAGTTTGTCAGCTTGCATTGTTACCCTACTGGTTCCTACTTGGAATCAGATTTCTTGAGTATTATTTTAACAAACATTTCTTTGTAGTTTTTAGAAAGATTTTTGGTACTGTATTGACATACCTATAACCAGCAAGAAGGATTAGGAGACACTTTGAAAGGTTATTCAATTGATTTTCCTGATTTCAGAGAGGGCCACCACCATTAAACCATTTTATCAAATGAAGAACTAATTTTTTTGTTTGTTTTTGTTTTTGAGACAGAGTCTCAATCTGTTGCCCTGAGTAGAGTGCTGTGACATCATAGCTCACAGCAACCTCCAGCTCTTGGTCTCCAGCGATCCTTTAGGCGTGAGCCACCCCGCCCAGCCCTGAAAAACTAGTTTTTAGAAACTTCAGAGAAGGAATTTCAGAATTTCCCTTAGTAACCTATTACCTCCCATCCTTTGTGGTACAGTGTAAGTCCTGGTGGAGCACTCAGACTGTGTTAGAAAGAAGGGAGAAAGGGGGAGGCCTTTTATTAGCTGTGCATTTCTTCTCAGTTTGAACCACTTTTATATGTTATAAATGTAGTCCTAAAAATTACTAGAAAACTCCCTTCTCTTTGTGTTGGCATTGTACCATGGACTATGACATAGAAAGAGATCAACTTCTAAGATATCCTTCATTTCTATTTCTGTTATTTGCTGTACTGGAGGTAATATAATATATGAAATATTTACTTTTTTTACTTTTCATATCAAAAATCCCATCCCTGGCTTGGCACCTATAGCACAGCGGCTAGGGCTCCAGCCACATACACCAGAGCTGGTGGGTTCAAATCCAGCCTGGGCCTGCCAAACAACAATGACTACTACAACGAAAAATAGCTAGGCGTTGTGGCGGGCGCCTGTAGTCACTGCTACTTGGGAGGCTGAGGCAAGAGAATCACCTAAGCCCAAGAGTTTGAGGTTTCTGTGAGCTGTGCTGCCACGGCACCCTACTGAGGGCAAAAAAGTGAGGCTCTGTCATGGAAAAAAAAGAACCATCCCCTTCCCTTCATCTGTGATTCTGTCGTGCTGGACTTCTGGTCAAAAATGTAGGTTTTGACTTAGACACATGTGGTTAGCTCTGTTTTTAATTAGCCATATGATTTTTAGCAAGTTATTCCTCCATATGCACAAGCTTTCTTATCTATAAAATTAAGGTAATTGCTATTTTACAGGATTGTTAGAAGAATTAAAGGATAAATGTAAAGTGCTTAGCACTCAATAGTTGATAGATATTGATGTAAACATTACACATAGTTAGGATAGTTATTTGTTCTGCAAAACAGACCAGTATCATTTAATTTCAGATTGACCAAACTACTAAATCTGCCTGTGCCTCAGTTTAGTTTAGTTTCCTCACGATTTTTTTTTTTAAATACAGTCTCCCTCTGTTACCCAGGCTAGAGTGTCATGGCCTCACCTTAGCTCACAGCAACTGGGATTAAGCAATCCTCTTGCCTCAGCCCCCAGATTACAGGAGCTCATCCAGCTAATTTTTTTTTCTTTTTAGTACAGGTGGGGTCTCGCTTTGCTCAGGCTATCTAGTCTCAAAACCCCTGAGCCCCAAGGATCCCCCCACCCCAACCCCTTTAAATTCCCAGAGTGCTAGAATTACAGGCATGAGTCACTGCGCCTGGCCTTAACTTTCCTCAGTATTACATAGGGATAATAATAGTATCCACCCACCGTTGTTGAAAGAACTATTTTAGTTGCATGCATCCAATACTTGGACATAATAAGTGCTAAATAAGTATTTCGCAATATATTAATTCTTAGAGTTGTGGGGATTAATGAGTTACAGTCTCCCTTTATCTTAAAAAGGTAATTCTTCTCTGGAAAAAAAAATCTCATAGGTTGACTTTGCCTTACCAAGAACATGATTACCATTAATTTTTTTCTATCTTTTTCTTTTCTTTTTTTTTTTTTTTTTGGCAGTTTGGCAGAGGCCAGGTTTGAACCCGCCACTTTCGGTATATGGGGCCGGCGCCCTACTCACTGAGGCACAGGCGCTGCCCAACATTAATTTCTATATGTAGACAAAAATGTGCTGTGTTCCAAACTGAGCTCCAAAATTGACAAAATTTTGCTGAAAAAAATATTAAGCCTCATTAAAATGACTACTTTTATAATTAGCAATCCCAATATAACCTAATAAGTAATTCTCCTAATTACTCTATAATATGGCTATTTACCTGGTTTCCCTAAGCTCTTATAGCTAATACTCAGTGTACACTTACCAGCTAATGAGCAACATACTCAAGGTTTATGTAGTTCAACTTTTAATGCATTAAAAAAAAAAAAACAGGAAAAAATCAACGAAGACCATTTAAACATGGTAACCTGGTAGGTTGCCATTATAGAAGTCATGATGCTACTGTTTAGAAACTCATAAACAAGGACTCTAAGGAGAGAAGTAACTCCTGTGATCTCTATGCTTGTGCAGATGGTGGAGCTCTGATGCTCCTGAAGCCAAGAAATCCATATGGGGCTTCATTATTGCAAATGCTTCCTAAGCCACATATTATGAATCTCCTCACGAAGCTGGATTCTTACAACCCAAGTGGGGGCATATCTCAGGGTGCCACTGTAATTCAGATAAAGCATCAGAGTGGTGGCCACCACCAACACTCACTAAATTTTAGTGTTGGTATTCAGGAGAGACTAAGACAATGGTGAACAAAATGAAATTTTCCTTCAAAAGACCAGTCAGAAAGACTTTTTCCTTCAAAAGAATAATCAGAAAAACTTTTTAAGCCAGGCATGGTGGTGCATGCCTGCAGGCCCAGCTACTTGAGAGACTGAGGTGGGAGGATCTCTGGAGCCCAGGAGTTCCAGACTATAGTGCACTATGATTGTGCCTGTGAGCAACCATTGCATTCTAGCCTGGGAAACATAGCAGGACTTCATCTCAAAAAAGGAAAAAAAAAAAAAAAAAAAGATCCTGGACACAATGGCTCATGCCTGTAATCCTAGCATTTGGGGAATTTGAGGTGGGAGATCACTTTGGCCAGGAGTTTGAGACCAACCTGGGCAAATAGCAAGATCCTGTCCCTACAAAAAAATTTAAAAATTAGCCAGGTATGATGGAGAGTGCCTGTAGTCCCAGCTGAGGGATAAGGATCACTTGAGCCCAAGAGTTCAAGGCTTCAGTGAGCTACAAGACCTGAATATTAAGTTCAAGAACTCATCCTAGAAAAAGTGCTACATACCTCACTGCTGAATATAACTTGTTACCAGATAGCCAAGTGGAGTACTTTGAAGGTGACCATAGTGATATTTAGCAATGAGGTATATAGCACTTTTTCCTAGGATGAGTTCTTGAACTTACTTGTCCACCTCGTATGATTGGGTCACTGCACCCTAGCCCAGGTGACAGAGACCAACTTTGTCTCTTAAAAAAAAAAAAAAAAAGACTTTTCCACCTTTTTTTTTTTTTTTGCTTTTCTTTCCACTATAGTATTTTGATTACTAAATTTGTGAACTTTTAAAAAATCTCACTTGCATGAATACTTATAATTCCTGTCCCATGAAGCTTATACAGGGTTGCTTTGTTTGTCACTCATGGTATGTGTGATTAAAAAAAAACCAAAAAAACTTTAGAGTTGCACAAAGGCAGTTACAACATATTGAATACTTTTCAGAAAAAAATGTAATTCTGCACTATGAAATGTAGAGGATGTGCATCAAAGTGAATTAATATTTACCTAAAAGTTTGGTGTATAGAGGTAACCTTGGGACAATTAATTTTGCTTAGCCACCTGGCTTCTTGATGGGAGGCGAGAGAACACATGAGTCAGTAACTATTCTGCTCTTAGTGAGGACGAATGCTCCATCTAAATTAGTACTGCTTTTCACTAACACAGAGGAAACCGTGTGGCCTCATCCTCAAAGCTTTGTAACTTCCACCTGGCCCATCTAAAGTTGTGAATAGATTTTTTTTTTAATTTTTAAAATAATTTTTAATTGACACATTGTAACTGTACATGTTTGTGGAGGCACAGTTCGATGTTACAATACATGTATATGTTGTATGACCAAATTGGAATGGCTAGCATATCTATCATCTCATGTGCGTACCACCTCTTTGTGGTGAGAACATTCAAAAGCCCCTTTTCTAGCTATTTTGTAATATACAATGCCTTCCTGATAACAATGGTCACCCTATTATGCACTAGAACACTACTGCTTAATTGTAACTTTGTATCTGTTGACCAGGCTCTCTCCATTCTCCCCTGCGCTTTCCCTCTCCACTCTCTTGTGACCACTGTTGTACTCTATTTCTATGGGATTTACCTTTTTTTTTTTTTTTCCCGGATTAATGTGGGGGTATAAACATATTCCATAGTATGCCTTTATAAAGTTAAAATCTGATTTGTAGGTGTGTCTCACACCCAGGTAGTGTGCAATGTACCCATGCAATGTTAGGTGGAAATTTACCCAATCCCTTCCTCCACCCCCACCCCCCGCCCACCTCCCCGATTGAATTTCATCAAGTTTTTCTCTCATGTGAGCATGTAGGTGTTAATCTACTAGTTCCAGTTAAGTACTGGGTACATGTGAAGTTCCTTTTTCCATTCTTTGGATACTTGACTTAGGAGAATGGTCTTCCAATTCCATCCAGGTTGTTGCAAAAGATACATAATTTCCACCTTTTTATGGCTGAATAATATTCCATATATATATACACACCACAATTTATCAAACCATTCCTGTGTTGGAGGGCACTTGGGTTGTTTCCACATCTTTGCAATTGTGAATTGTGCTGCTATAAACTTTTCAGTGCAAGTGTCTTTATGATAAAATTCCCTTTTTTTCCTTTGGGTAAATACCCAGTAAAGGGATTCTAGGATCAAATGGTACGTCCACTTTTTGCTCTTTGAGGAATCTTCATAATGCCTTCCATAGAGGCTACATTGGTCTGCAGTCCCACCAACAGGGTCTAAGCATTCCTTTCTCTCCACATCCATGCCAGCATCTGTTGCTTTGGGATTTTTTTTTTAATATAAGCCATTCTTTCTGGGGTTAGGTATTATCTCAGTGTGGTTTTGATGTGCATTTTTCTGATAATTAGAGAGAATGAGCATTTTTTCATGTGTATGTCCGCCATTGGTCTATCTTCACAAGAAAAATTCATTTTTTGTGTCTTTTGCCCCATTTTAATGGGGTTGTTTGGTTTTTTTTTCTTGTTGATATGCTTTAGTTCTTTGTAGATTCTGGTCATCAGCCCTTCATTGGATGGGTAGCTTGCAAATATCTTCTCCCATTCTGTAAGTTGTCTTTTTGCTTTGTTGATTGTGTCCTTCACTGCGCAGAAACTTTTAGACTTGATGACATTAAAGGATCTACATTTTTTCTTTTTTTAGATTCCACACACGAGTGGGATCATGTGGTATTTGTCATTCTGTGTCTCTGTCTTATGTCACTTAACATAATGTCCTTCCAGGTTCATCCATCTTGTCACAGGTGTGGATAGAATTCTACAGAAAAGTATCTTAGGACGACAGCAAAGTCATCAATAGGGCTCATACTTAAATACCAAATTTGGTTATATGTGTAATCCAATTATTTCAAGGATCAACATTCTCATAAGGTCATGTTAGTATTTACAGCCAAATTTTGCTGACTCAGAATTATGTCACATCATGCAGGATTCTCAGTCCCGTGAAACGTCCTCTTTTCAACTATTTTTGGAAGTCTCAGGTGTTCCTCACTGGTTCACAAATGAGTTCACACCCTGGGGTGCAGCCTACTCCTGGTAGGCTTCTGTTTGGCTTTTCTATTCCTCCTGTTGCTGTTCCTGTAGGAGAATGCTATCCTGCTCACATGTTCCTGAAGTGGGAAAGTCTTAAGTTACCCAAATAGTGCTACTTCCAAGTCACAGCATCTCTTCTCATAGGGCCCAGCCCATTGTGCTGGGATAGGAACCAGCTATGACCGTCTCCCAGTGTCCTCAGCTCTCCTGTCTCTTTTTCTAGGATATAAGTACTCGATCTCTGCAGAACGCTTTCCCCACACAAGCCCACTCTTCAAAATGTAAACCAAGTCCTGCCTTGGATGCCTAGGTAATTAGCTGTCCTTTCTTTTTGAATTCACTATAGGTTGAATCATGATCTCCAGAGATGTGTGTGTGTGTATCTGTGTGTATGTGTGTGCTACTTCCATTAACAACACCTCAAAAAAGTATTAATCACATTTTACAGAAATAGAAATTGAGCTTCCAGGATATTAAGAAATTAACTTCACTCTTCCTTAATGCAATGCATTATATACATTGGACTTAAACAATACCTTAACCATTTTCCAAGTTGCTCAAACAACTTCATTCTTTCTATAAGACAGTGTATTGACAGATATTAGCTTCATTTATAGATATTTCCATTGTAGATGACAGATTTACACACACTCAGATGGTATAGATACCTCCATTGGAATAGATGACAGATTTACACATACTCAGATGGTACGATCCTGCTCAGTGTTTTTAAACCCTTTCTTCTATAACCTAATAACCTAGATTTTGCTTTTGTGGAGAATGGTGTCTCAAGGTATTTTTTTCCAGTAGAGTTTTTGGCTTACATTTAAAGATAATATTCTAGACATTAAAACTGAACCAAATTTTAAATAAAACCCTACTATCAGCTTCTGTATTAGCCAAGACTCTCAGCTAGAAATGACAGAAATCTATGTGCATAGTCAAAAAGAGGAAGGTCTTGGCTCACCTAATTACATAAAGGAAGGGTGCAGCAATCTTCCTGGACACAAATGATGCTCAGATTCTCCCTGCCTTCTCTCCTCTCTGAGTATTGACTTAATTCTCCCAGATTCCTCCACAGAGCTGGAAATGTGGCAACCAGCAGCACTGAGGTCCAGAGGAAGGACTTCCCCCATCTCTTTAGACCTGATTCTGAAAACTTTTGGGAAGCATCCAGGGTGGCTGGTTTGCCTGAAAAGTACATCTCCTTGGTTGGGGGTGTGGGACTGTATGATTGATTGGAAACACTTGGAGTTGGGGGAAGTCCAGTTCCCCCAAATAAGTGGATTAATAGTCACAGAATAAAGTAGGATGCCCAGTAAACAAAACAATATCTATTATAGATGCATTAATCTGTTTTGGAATAAGGTGAGATAACTGATGCATCATATTAAAAGATGTACTTCTCATGAAAAGGTTTAATTACCTAGTTATTGGTAATACCATTGACCCTTGAACAACATGGGTTTGAATTATGTGGGTCACTTACACATTGATTTCTTCCACCTCTGCCATCCCTGACACAGCAATACCCACCCCTCATCCTCTTTAGCAGACTCAACATGAAGATGATGAGGATGAAGATCTTTCTGATGATCCACTTCCAATTAATGAATAATAAATATATGTATTCTTATTCATGATTTCATACTAACATTTTCTTTTCTTTAGCTTACTTTATTATAAGAATATAGTATGTAATACATATGTGTATAACATACAAAATAGGTGTTAGTTTACTCTATGTTGTCAATAAGGCTTCTTGTCAACAGCAAGTTATTAGTAGTTAAGTGTTGGGGGAGTCAGAAGTTAGATATTCAATTGCATAGGATGGATGTTGGTGTCCCTAACCCCTATGTTGTTCAAAGATCAAATATATCCCACTGAACCACACACAGGTGAGGTTCGTATAGTCAACTGTCCTGTATTCGATCTTATGTGGCAGTAACACTTATTTATTGGAAATATCTTTTCCCAACCCAGTTTTTGTTATTGTTGTTGTTGGGAATTCATTGAGGGTATAAGAAACCAGGTTACACTGATTGCATTTGTTAGGTAAAGTCCCTCTTACAATCATGTTTTGCCCTCACCCCCTCGCTCCTTCCCTTTCTCCGCTCTCCCAAACCAGTTTTATGAGTAAAATATTTTTGTTTTCTTACCCCATACTAAATTATTATTTACTCTTTCTTATGGTGAAGATGCATCTGAAAACAGTAAAGGGTCAGTAACCTAAAGAATGGTTTTTTAAAAACACAGTATTTTTTTGGTATTATTTCTTTTGTTTCTAGCTGTTTAATAGGTGTTCTTAGGGTTATTTTAGCCTAGCCACTTCCTTTATACAGATGAAGAAGCTGTGATTCATGGTAGGCAATAAGTCTTAGACACAGGTCTTTTGATCTTCTAGTTGACCTATTGAAGTCAACTCAAGAGAAGATGGATTTATTTTTAACATGGAGAATATCATGCAAATCCAGGAACAGGAATCAAAGTTTAGCCTTTAAGAATTAAGGCAACAAGGAGTTCCACTAAACTCCAACATATAAAGAACTTGAAAATCACCACTTCTACAAGAAGAAAAAGATGGCCCAACTGAAAACCAACAACATTTCTTGGACCCATGGAGAAGAGCCATGAGGGGATTTTTCTTGGATCTTCACTGTTACTCTGCAGTTCCTGGAGGTAAAGTCCACAAAATTTTGGGAGCTCCCCTAAAGCAGCAGTTTCCAGAAGTTCTTCACTTTTGCAATAGTCAACACTCAGCTTCTAGCACTTCCTCAAAATAATTACTTAATTCTTCAAAATGATCTATCAGTTTGTGGCTCTAATGGCTTCTGTTCTAGAATAGCAAATCTTGGCTGTGATTCTCTGGAGGCAGCTGTCCCTCCAGATTTCAGGCTGTTGACTTCTCTATGGGTCTGAAATGCAGGGTAAAAGGAAAAAAAAATAAATCCAGAATAGGACATTCAAAAACTGTTGGAAAATTCCAAAAGATTATTTATTTTTTATTTTTTATAGAGACAGAGTCTCACTTTATCACCCTCAGGAGAGAGCTGTGGCATTACACATCACACAGCTCACAGCAACCTCCAGCTTCTGGGCTTAGGAAATTCTTTTGTCTCAGCCTCCAGAGTAGCTGGGACTACAGGCACCTGCCACAACACCCGGCTATTTTTTGTTGCAGTTTGACTGGGGCCAGGATTTGAACCTGTCACCCTTGGCATATAGCGCCCTACCCACTGGGCCACAGGCGCCGCCTTTTATTTATTTTTTTGAGACAGAGTCTCACTTTGTTGCCCCAAGTAGAGTGCCGTGGCATCATATCTCACAGCAACCTCAAACTCTTGGGCTTGTGCAATCCTCTTGCCTTAGCCTCCAGAGTAGTGAGGGGACTATAGGTGCCTGCCACAACACCTGTCTAATTTTTCTATTTTTAGTAAAGACAGGATCTCACTCATGCTAGGCTGGTCTCTAACTCCTGAGTTCGGGCAATTCACTCCCCCTTGGCCTCTCAAAGGGCTAGGATTACAAGTGAGAGCCACCATGCCCAGCTTAGTAGTTTTGTTTTTAATGTTTTAGGGGACTTCCATACTGTTTTGCATAACAGTTACACCATTTGACATTCCTATTAATAGTGTACTAGGGTTCCAACGCCTCCACATCCTCGCCAACGCTTTCTGTTACAGTTACCATTACTTTCTGTTTTGCTAGTGTGTGAGGTGATATCTCACTATGACTTTGATGTGCATTTCCCAGATGATTAATGACGCTGAGCATCTTTTTATATGTGTTTGGCCATTTGTATATCTTCTTTAGAGAAATGTCTAGTCACGTCTTTTGCTCATTTATGAATTATTTGGGGTTTCGTTATAAAGTTGTAAAAGTTATTTTCATATTCTAGGTATTACCATCTTATTAGATATATGGTTTGCACATCAACTTTTTAATTATTCCCTCTCTTCCTTTTAAAGTTATCATCTACTTAACTCTAGAAATGTTGTTGCTTGCTGGAGATCTTCTTTACGGACATCTTTGTCTCAGATTAAGAATCTGTGAAATCATACTCCCTCTTTTTTAAAACCAGTCATGTTGCTGGTTCCAGAAACTTTCTTCCCACGAGTGCTGGTCACTTGGAGTTCTTGGAATAATAGAGGTTACAGAGACCATTTTACTCAGAGAATCTCAGAATACGTTATTACCTGTCACATCCTAGCACGGTTATACTTTGAATTGTGTCCACTCAAAAAAGATATGTTGAAGTACATCAGAATGTGACCTTATTGGGGAATAGGGTCGTTTCATATGTAATTAATTAAGATGAGGCCATACAGGAGAAGAGTGGACCCCTAATCCAGATGGTTGGTGTCCTCGTAAGAAGACAACATATGACAGGGAAAATGTCATGTGATGATGAAGACAGAGATTGGAGCAATGCAGCCGCAAGATAAGGAACGCCAAAGATTGCCAGCAAGCCACCAGAAGGACTCCCCTACAGGTTTCAGAGGGAGCACAGCCCTGCCAACACCTCGATCTCAGCCTCTAGAACCATGAGACAAATTTCTGTTGTTTTAAGCCAGTGGTTCTCAACCTTCCTAATGCTGCAGTGTATTTTCATTGTTAAAAAGGGGTCGTGACCCACAGGTTGAGAATCGCTGTTTTAAGCCATCTAGTTGGTGGTACCTTGTTACGGCAGCCCTAGGAAACTAATACAATTGTCAACTTATTTGAGCCTGACACAGAAAGGAAACGTCTACAAAAATTTCATAACCACCACCCTACAGCTGCCACTGCCCAAATAAGAATATATTCTTTCACATTCCAATCCTGCTTCCCTCAGCACCTCGAAAACCCATAAAACAAAAGGAACACACGAGATTCCTGGTATTTCTCTTGGCAGGAGACCTTGCTTGCTTTGATATTCCATAATTTATGCCACACCTTGGCCTTGAACTTAATATTGGGCTTTGAATATCCCAAAGAGCTAAATTTTACAACTCTAGGAGGTTAGGTTCCCGTAAGAGGGATTCAAATAATCTTAGTGGCATTCTAAAGCAATTAGCCATGAGCCACAGAAAAGCCATTATGAAACATTTGGCCACTGCAGGCTATTCTGCCCCAAGGAGATAATATCTGACACTCAGCACACTCAGCAGAGTGGGGAAGGTGCAGAATATGTAAAGTGTTCTGCCTTTACAAAACTCCCCCCAATTCTCGTCAACTTTTTATAATGTGTAGTAAGCTTTTCTTCCATCAAACCCTATCATATGCTATTGGCAATACAAATCTTTAGCTTAAAATAATTTAGCCTTAAATAATTTGCTCAAAAATTGTACTGGGTATCTGTCTTTTGAAATAACAGTACAAGATACACCACTATACATGGTTGACCTACTTTCCAGTATCCAGAAAATATACCCAGTTAAATTTTTATGCTGTTTATTCTGTCTTTTACCTAGCTTTTTACTTGAACATCTTTTGGCTAGTGAAGTCATCCTAACCACGGTGGGAGGAAGAAACACTACAGGTATAGTGTATATCATTCAAATGTATTTTCAGGAAGTAGATCAATGTGGTAGAAAATCATAAAGGGTCCTGTTCAGTGGTCCAGCATAGATGTAAAATAAATATTTATTGAATGATTAGATGAATGAATAAATTCTGATCAAAGCTAATAAGTAGTCACAGAGACAAAGAGGCAAAATCACACATTGAAAAGATCCTTGATTGAATGACAAACCAAAGGGCAGGAATATATTGAATTAATACAATTCTCCAAGTGTCATAAAATGGCATTTGTTACGATACCTACGTTTCTGCAGGACCAAACACTGCTGAGCATCTCTTAGCTCATAGCATCTCTCAGAGCAGCTCTGGAAATTTACATACCTGTGCATGTTATAAATCCACCACCATGCAGAGTAAACGTGCAAAGGGGATTGGGTGAAGTGTTAACTTCGATCATTCTAGGGTAGTCTGTTCCCAGATCTTATCACAGTCCTTCCTGTGCATCCTTAAACTTTTGGACCCCAAATAAGCATGCAGTAAGAACAGAGAAAAGGGGAGTTGAACTTGGATATGTACTTGGCTAGGCCAACAACATAAGTAAATAAACTCCCATTGGTGAATAAGGAGGCAAGGAAGGTTCTGTCTGTTGTAGCCCAAAAGGACTTATCCTCTGATTTCTGTTCACCAACATGTACACATTAACTGATCATTTCAGCACTGTCATTTCATGCCTTCCCCTAGCCCACTGTGCCCTTCCAGGTAGAATTCATCTTGTTTAAAGCTGTGAGGAGTTCATCCATTTATTTTATTTTATTTTATTTTTTTAGAATTTTATTTTTTATTTTTACATATACATGTGTTTATTAGGTTTCCACTTTTTGCCTTCACAGAATTAAAAAGGCTTAAAATTTAATGACAATAGGGCGGCACCTGTGGCTCATTGAGTAGGGCGCCGGCCCCATATGCTGAAGGTGGCTGGTTCAAACCCAGCCTCGGCAGAACTGCAAAACAGAAAAATAGCCGGGCATTGTGGCGGGTGCCTGTAGTCCCAGCTACTCGGGAAGCTGAGGCAAGAGAATCGCCTAAGCCCAAGAGTTAGAGGTTGCTGTGAGCTGTGTGATGCCACGGCACTCTGCCGAGGGCAATAAAGTGAGACTCTGTCTCTACAAAAAAAAAAATAATGACAATAACAATGTTTAAGATAAGGACTAGAAACAAAAATCTCGTAAAGAATGAATGAAGATAAATACATTCTGAAAAGAAATCAGATGATTACTGCATCAAAATATTAAGAAATATTAATAATAATAATGCAAAGAAAGTAACATTCACATTGTCAAATAAGAGTATGTCTATTATAGAATGCTTTGACTCTGAGGCTCAGTATGGAGTCATTAGTTAACTTCTTTTTTTTTTTTTTCTCAAATAAGAGATGAACGATACGAAGAATATAGAAAGGATATAGCAGAGCTGAAGGAACTGAAGCAGTCAATTAGGGAACTTAAGGATGCAATAGAAACAACAGATTATCAACAACAGATTTAATCATGCAGAAGAAAGAATCTCAGAGGTTGAGGATAAAGCTCTTGAGACAACTCAGATAGTTAAAGAGGCTGAAAAGAAGAGAGAGAAAACAAAACATTCCCTGACAGAATTATAGAACTCTATGAAGCGTTCGAACATCTATTTTTTTTTACTTGCCTTCAAGCTTTAAGAAACTATAATTCACTAGGATTAATTTCCTTTTAACAGAATTCCTAAGGGACCCCAGTTAGGAAACATACCACGGGTGATAGTTTCCTAGAATTTCTTCTCTTAGCTTGGATAATTTCTGGGCTAGTAATATTATTTAATATTTAATTGATAATATTAGATGTATGGTTCTTAAACTTGGTTTTGGAATCTTCAGAATATTTAAATGCTACATGTAACAGGGAGTTGTATATCTCTTTCCTATAAATAAGATTACAGACCTTAGCTTGGGAACACAGGAAGTTTGCATTTGAAGAAAAATAAACACTGTCATTCTTTGGCCTTTCTCTTCAAGCCTTGCTTAGTAGCTCATGATTGGAAACGTCTTTGAATATGAAAGTCAGTTGCATACAGGCTGTTGGGAGCCCTTCTGAACAGGACTAAAGAGAAGGGGAATGAGTAGTCAACAAGTATGGGACCAGACCAACGGGGCATTAGGTAGAGAGTGATGGATAGTGGAGCAAGGTAAAGACATAATGCTCGGCATTCTAAACACTCAGTCTGCAACCACATTGCCTGAATTTCAGCTCCAATGTGACACTGGGCAAACTCTTCGTGGATGAGTTTCCTCCTCTGTAAAATAGAGTTAATAACTGTATCTTCCTCATAGGGTTGTTATAAGAATTAAATGACTTAGTGTCTATAAAAGGCTTAGAGAAGTGCCTGGAACATGTATTTGCTTCTATATTAATCAATCATTATTATTAGTTGTTGCAACCACATAAATGATCACACCAGACATTGACAGTACATGCTGCAAGGGGTGTGGCTAACCACAGGTGCAGGATAGCACTGGGCACTTCCCACAGAGTCCTTTCATTGAGAAGATACATAATGGGCGGAAAGATTACAAAGCAAAGATGTGCAGGGGCTGCGTGTTCGGGGAAATGATCTCATAGGCGCCAACAGAGGATGCACTCAAGGAAATGATCTTCAAGGGTGGTAAGGGAAATGATCTACAAAATACTAAATGCAATTTTTCTCCACTAATCCTTCAAGACACTGCCATAAAATGCTTAATGTTTAACATTAGCCTTCCTACTACAGGAGCGAACTTTGCTCCTCCAGGATTACTGACTTACTTGGTGGCTTGCCTTCCAAGTCACAAGAGATTTCCAGGCTTGCCAGGAGAATGTCTTGTTCTCAGTAATTCCTCAGATGAGTTATGATATGGGTGCCTATTGTAGTAAGTATGCTGTTTAATCCTCTATAATTAGTTACAGGAGACTCAGGTTACTTTAGCAAGAATACTTTGAAATACCTCTTAAATATCCTTCTAAATGACTTTTGATTATCTAATAATGTGTTGGATGTAAGACTGCAGATGCAGTCCAGACAGAATTGTATAGCAAAGCTTTACAGGAATTATAGTGCAGGAGTTGGGCCATGGGTCTGCTCCACTTGGGAGCCGACTTCTCCCACTCACTCCTGGCAAACTGAGGAAATCAGCTATTGCCACCTGCTGCTTATCTCAGGAAAGACCACTGTGAATCCATTGGGCATTGGCCAAGATGTGAAATTCTTCTTTATTTAGTTATTATGAGCTTTTGTGTTTATTTGTTTGAGGGTGGGGGACACAATTGGTGGGCTACCTTATTGTATTTATGAATAGACAAAGTTTCCTTGAAAAAGAACAACCATTCACTTAAATTTTCTCACTTTGAGGTTCACACATATACTTTGATTCTGTCCTCGATAGATTCTCCTTTCCATCCTATTTTCCTGTGTTCTGTCCCCTCCACCTCCCCGCCACCCCACCACACACAAACAGCTGTATGCTTTTATTTTCTTCTACCTCTGATTATTGGACCCAGAACTAAATGGAGGGATATTTTAAGCATTACATTTGATTGAATTGATTCCAATCTGTGTGCCTTAGAATTCCCCCCATCCCTTAGGGCCTAAACTCTGGAAAGAAGTGGAAAATAAATGCAAATCCAAAAGAGATTTCTTACAAGAGCTGAGTGATTGATTATATGTGGATGCATTCAGCATATTTTAGTTTTTTTAAAATAACATTTTTGGCTCTGATTCATTGTAAAAAATTTAGAAAATAAAGTAAAAGATGTCTTCTCACTTGGCTATAAGTATTAACATTTTGGATGGAGACTTCTAAGCCTTCTCTTTTATATTATATTATATATATACAATATACACACATACACACACTTTCTAGTAAACACAAACCAGGATCACAATGTACACAGTATTTGTAATCAGTTCCAGTTTTCAAGTAGTAAACATAGCCAAAAATAGAGTTCAGGAAAGCAAAGAAAAAAGAGCCTTCCTTTTGGGCTTTTCCTCAATAATTTTATCAATTTCCTTTTTCCTGTCCCTTTGCAGTTTACCTTTCTTTTATTTTCATCATGTTCTGTTGGTTCCTTATTCCCTGTGGTCATCTACCGTTTAGTTTTTAATGTTACTAAAAATTTGCAGCTCACAGACTCGTATGCATGAAGAAAATATTCCAGGATAAAAGACTATGAATTAATATTGTTATAATTGACATGCTGAAAGAGTTAACTATAACACATGTATGCTCATTCAGATGTTAGCCACGCTTATCCGAATATCAGCACTCGGCACTTTGTGGGGAGGAGACAGATTCAGGCTGAAGCTTCAGCTTCACGTGGGATCTTTTTCTCAAAGGAATTCTGCCTTCTCTGGTATTTACCTGGTTTCTTCCTAAGCTGCATCTTGTGATGGCATCAGTAAATTTCTGCCTTCACACCAGATAGCCTGACATTTCTAGTTTATAGTGATAGAAATTGAAATAGTGGTTAGTAGATATTGTGGGGTGTATGTGTGTGTGTGCGCGCGAGTGTGTGTGTGTTTGCCTGCACACACTGTTTTGACTGGAAAGAGACACAGACTCCTGAATAAAGGTCATGGTTACACGGGTGTGTACATACGTAAAGTGGATATGTGCACATTACTGTCTGATGTTATTTCTCAGTTTTTATTTTTTTTTTTTAGACAGA
>CAUYRH010031660.1:0-54604 GCA_963574655.1 Perodicticus potto
AAAATTGTTCTCACAAAGTAATGAGAAAGTCTCTTGAATGCTATCACAATCAGGTTGATGAAAAATCTCTGATTGTATCTGAAGCCCGTACACTGTACCCCATGACTGAATTATTGTACACAGATATGATTTAATAAAAAAAAAAAAAATAAAAAAAAAAAAAAAAAAAAAAAATTATAACATTGGAAATAAAAAATTCCAATAACCAATTTATGTTGTTGCCAAAAAAACATTTTACTCCAATTCATTGTACTGAAAAATTCCTATTACCCAGTGATGATGTAGCCATCATAACATTGTACTGCAATTACTTGTTCTTCTAAATTTAGTGCAGCCTAAGTGCACAGTGTTTATAAAGTCTATAGTATTGCTCGGTAACGTCCAGGACTTTCACATTCTCTCACCACTCCCCTAGTGACTCACCCAGAGCAACTTTCAGTTCTGGGCTCCATTCATGGTAAGTATCCTATTCAGGTGTGCTTTTTTTTTTTTTTTTTTTTTTAAATATTTCATGCATTTTTTTTACTGTACCATTTATATGTTTAGATATTTTTAGATACCCAAATACTTACCATCATGCTACAATTGCCTACAGTGTTCAGTAGAGTAACATGTTGTAGAGATTTGTAACCCAGGAGCAACAGGCTACACCATACAGCTCAGGTGTGCAGTAGGCTGTGCCATCTGGGTTTGTGTCAGTACACTCTATGATGTTTATACAAAGGCAAAATTACCTAATGATGTATTTCTTAGAATGTATCCTCACTGTTAAGTGAAATGTGACAGTATAAGCAAATAAGATAATAATAAGTACTAAGGTGTATCCTACCTACCAATAGAGATATTCATGGAAATTCAAAAGTCCAGGGAAGTCTGTAGGGGACACTGGAGAAGTCTAGCTTGTTGGAGGAAAGGGTGGAACCTGAGCTGGGTCTTGGAAAGTCCAAAAAGGGCAAAGTGGTACAAGAAGGGTGTAAGTGGAGGATTGGCACAGCATCAACATGAGGGGTGAGACAGTGAGGAGGATGGACTGCTTCGAGAACTATTGGGCCAACTGGTTGCCATGGCAAGGGGCCAGTTACACCAGCTAATGACTGGTGGGTTCTTGGTTCAGACTGCTTGGAAATAGGTCAGCAAGGTCAGTGAGAACAAGGTCAAAGGAGATCAGGATGGGCTGGTCCACACACACAATGCAGGCAGTATACTGGAGCAGCTTGGATCACAGGAAACACGGCTCTCCACTCAGGGTACAGGATGTGCAAATAGAACTTCTGGTGGTGGAAGATAAGGCAGCTGTGAAAAATGTGGAGGAACAATAGCACCAGGAAAGGTGCTTGGAGGAGTGAACAGTAGGGCCAGTAACCCTCTCCACTTGGCTTTTCATGTGCCACAGTGGCCTACCTGCTCTCAGAAGCCCCTTGGTGCCTCTGTTTATTCTATAAACTGAACGCAGGGAAATCATATTTACTGAGGGTTAGCTCAGGCATGGACAGGAGCCTCAAGATGCTGGACTGTCCTTTCCATGGGGGTTTCTGATTACAGACACTAAAAACATTTTGTAAAATATAATTTTCATACATTTCATATAAACACTAGCATGAATTTATGTAAATAATTTTAATCTGCACTACAGAGAGCTAAGTCTAAAAGTACAAGAACAGATAGGATGGTTATATCTTGAGGTTACTGCTTCCATCCTTTTCCTTCCCACCCAATTATTCCAAAAGGGTAAGGACAGTGCACCAGTCGGCGTTGCTCTCTCAAGTATATATGTGATCTAGTATTCCCGCCAGGAAGGAAATGCTACTTGGCAATGACCCCCACACATTAAGAACCCTAACCTTTTCCACCAAAAGCCCAGAATAGTAATGTAGGTGACCTCTGCCTCTAACTTGTGGCGTTGATCAGCCCATTATGGCCCACACTGTATGCTGAAAAAACCCAATGACCTGTGAGATGTTTGAAGGTGAGGGAAAGGGCTTTCTGGGTGTGACAGGAGTCCTTAAGAGCACTGTGGGTTCTGTGATTCACTAGATGGACTGATAGGACCTGGTGTTCCACTGTACTCAGGGCTAAGACTTCTTACAGCAAAGGGAAAAGACATATAGGGCAGAGCCCAGAGGAAACTGGGTGTAGCCTCCAGGAGGCCCCTCCTAGTGTAATCACACAGGACGCACCATGTCCCTCCAACAAGGAGTCACCACCACACTCCTGAAAGGTCTACCAGGAAGCTCATTACAGACTCAGTCCCCAAGGTTGTTTTGAGATCATCTGCCTAGTATGTACCAAAATTCCAGGCTCCCAGAATGAAAGCAGGTATTTACCATAGATGTCATTGTTTATAAGTAGAATGTGGGCATTGTGAGCCACTATGGCTGTGGACTGGTGGGAACCCTCCTAAAACCATTTCCAGATGCATACCAGCAAGGATCAACTTTGCAATCAGGACCTTCTCAGGAAAGCAATCTCAGGCCTGCTTGTTAACCTTTTCTCCACGATGGACTGCTAAGCACACAAAGTGGGGGAAAGGCTGGAAAACCCCATGGCCACCTATTGAAGATTTGTAATAATGCATATTAGTGCCTTTCCTTATAAAGTAATACTGTATAAAAGGCTATGTTTTGTTTTTTATTTTAATTTCAGATTAATACGAGAGTATAAACAATTAGGTTACAACCCCTGTTAGAGCTGTGTCCCACACCCAGGAGGTGTGCCATGTACCTTTACATTGTGCCCATTAGGTGGGAGCACACCAATCCCTCTCTCTCCTCACCTCTCTCTCCCCACTCCTCTCCCCATTTCCCCATCTCCCCTCACCCCCACTTGGAGTTTTTCTCTTGTGTGGACATGAATTAGTTTGTCTACTGGCTTCATATTAGTATTGAGTACATTGGATACTTCTTTCTCCATTCTTATGATATTTTACTAAAAAGATTGTGTTTCAACTCCAGGTAAATATAAAAAATATAAAGTCTCAATCTTTTTTATGACTCAATAGTATTCCATGGTATACATATATCACAGTTTAATAATCCATTCATGGGTCGATGGGCACTTGAGTTGTTTCCACATCTTGGCGATTGTGAATTGAGCTGTGATAAACATTCTAGTGCCAATGCCCTTATGGTAAAATGATTTTTTTTTCCTCTGGGTCAATGCCTAGTAACAGGATTGAGGGATCAAATGACAGGTCTGTTTTGAGTTCTTTGAGGATTCTCCATACTTCTTTTAAATAAAAGGGTGTGTTTCAAATAGATATTTTCCAAACCAGTTTGACCATATTCATTTTTTAAAAAATAAAATACTTTTAACATCCTGTTGATAATAGTATTCTATGGAATTTAAAAAATCCTGGACTAAATGTATGAACTTCCATCCCTTCTCTGTCCTCAGCTTCCACCATCATTAACCACACTAATAATAACAGCTAGCACTTACCCAGCTCTTACTTTGTGTTAAGAGCTTTTGATGAAATTATTCATTTAACAAAATAAGAGGTTGAACAAGGTAACCGCTAAGCATAGCAAAGCAGTGGAGTCAGGGGGTTCAGAGTGCAGACTCTGAATTTGACTGCCTGAGTTAGTTTTGCAGCTTTGCCAATGATCAACTGTATGGCAAGTTTTTCTTTTTTTTAACCTTAGTGTATCTCAGTATTCTTACCTGTAATATGAGAATAGTGCTTAGTGCAGCACACAGTAAGTGCTATAAATGTACTTACTAATTTTTTTTAAAGTTCCAAATCAACACCCAGTTTTGATTCTTTTCTAATGCCATGAATCACAGTAAAGCACAAAAACATCCTGGTGACTTCAGAGACGATGAGATGGGTTGATCAGATGAGGGTGGCCTGAGGGTACCAGAACAGCCTGCAGTGAAGCTGGCTTTAGGTTCTAGGAAGTCCTGACACCCTAGGCTAGTTAAAGCGAGGGGCCAACTCTGGGGAGTAAACACCAACTGTCACAGGCCAAGAGGCATCATTAGTTTCCTGGGAGTCTAGGACCAAAGCCAAGAATACAAGTGATCCGCTTTTGACTGTAAATAGAGCAGGACTCTAAACAGCCTTCAATTAAATCTGGCAATTCCATCCATATGCTTGAAAAAAGGTATCTCACAAAAAAAAAATCCCCTCTGAATCAAGACTCATACAGATCCTTGTGGCAGAAAAAAGGATAGGGAAAGATGCCAAATTGAAAAAAGACGAACTGCCACTAGGAATAGGCCAATTTTTAATATGACTTAACACTTTTTCTTTATCCCTTCTCAAGCCATTTCCAGTTGAGGACTGTTCTATAGAAGTGAATAATCTTTCATCTAGATATAGGAAGAGTTGGCAGTGTCATTCTGGAGAACGATAGACAGTGATCTATTTTGTAGTGTATAGACAGATACAGGTAGGTGTAAAAAGTGTGTGGGGGCCTCCTCGGGCACAGGGTATGATAAAACAGTTGGTTGAATAAAGAATTTTGAAAGGGCTTGGTGAAGGAATTTGTTTGCTCTATCTCCTTGAGACAATCCTAGGTTTATCATATCCACAATCGTTGCCACAGATATTTCCTTGTGGCTCTTTTCCCAGGTTTCTTCTGTTGTTTGAAGTCAGAATCTCATATACTGAGATTTCATATACTCTCACTGCTTTCTGCCTATCTATTCCTAACATTGAGCTCAGTGCTTTGCACAGCATGTGTTCCATAAATGTGTGATGAATGAATGAAGGGGCTTTGTTCCCAGACGCATTAAATGTGCATCATTTGCCTCCTCACCTGAAATACCAGATGTACCAAAGCCTGTTTCCTCCCTGAATCACAACTGACTCTCCAGCACCAATTCTCACAGTACAGAGCACTGTGCAGATAATAATAAGAGATAATGATGAGAACCAAGACCCCTACTGTCTTCCAGGCTCTGAGCTTCACCTGTATCAGTTCTTCCACTCCACACAAAGACCTGGTAGGCAGGCCCTTCACTCCTTTTACGTTACAGGTCAAGGAGGCCCTGAGAAGAAAGGAACCATCTGGAGGAGACGCAGCATTCACCATGTCATGCTGTGGCTTATTGTGGTTTAACCACACTCTGATGATGCCAATGCTAACCTGAGAGGGATGACCAATGGTTTTATGGTCAGACAGATTTGGGGTCAAACTTCAGGCCCTCTCACCCCTAACTGTGTGACATTGACTGTGTTATTTCAGTTTCTCAGCACTTTTATTTCTTCTCTATACAGTAGGGATTATTATGAAGAACCTACTTCATGGTGTATGTTATGAGAATAATGAGTTAAAGAATGTGAAGTGCTTACCCAAGTACCTACCACAGAGCTTAATTAATATTAATACTAACACTCGCTTATAGGTCCATTGTATAACCATAGTGCCTATGATTGGCTTGAGACTTAGTGATCTTTGACAACTGTCTATTAAATGCGTACATACATGTCTTTATTTGGGGATCCATAGCAATAAGACCTACACAGAAAAACTAAGTATATTTTAGCTGCTACAAAACAGATCTTATTTCTAGGATGCAAGTTTCTTTCTTTTTTTTTTTATTGTTGGGGATTCATTGAGGGTACAAGATGTGTCACACACTGAGACCCCACTCCCCTCCCTCTAGGATGCAATTTTCATAAAATTATTTGTAGGTTGGTGTCTGGACCACATCACAGTAGTTTACTAATAAAGGTGGTACCCAAGCAGTCATGGGCATGATGGGAAACCACTACCAAGAGAGACCACCCTGATGAGCTAGTCCTTTTCTGTTTTACCTCTGTCAGTGTCATTCCTAGTTCTGATATTTTACTTCAGTTTCTTTTATCACACCTCATTGACTCCCTGAAATATCTCTGTGACAATCTCTATAGTCAAGAATATATGAAAACTGCTCTTTCTTGCCTGGAAGTATACAAGTCTTCAAAATTTACTTTTTCCATGGCTTCATCTTTATGAGCAATATGCTTCTTTCTTTAAATGTTAATGCCAAAACAAAACAAAACAAAACAAAAAAACCCCAGACACTAAATTTGGTAAACTCATATCGCTGTAAATTATTAAGAACAATGGTGGCATCAACTGTGTTGTAACTATGGTCCACACCTCTCGGAAGGAATCTGACTATCTCACAATGACCACAGGGCACAGAGGATGTCTCCAGGCGGTGAGAGACGCACATCTCTGCCTCTGACTGTTGCTCCTTGGATCAAAGCCAGGTCAATTAGAGTTCTTGCCTAGGGAATTTGGAATTGAGAGGAGGAAGAGCAGAATATAATTAAGAGCAGAAAGTTGAGAAATTAAAAGAGAATATGAGAGAGTTTGGCGGGCTCCAACTATAGCCTGTCAACTGTAAAGGAGTGGGAAGTCATCTTCTGTCATTCTGGGAATTGACTTGCAGAGATATTGTGTCAAAAGAATGAAAAAGGAAGTAGAGAGAAAAGCAATAATAAGAGAAAAAGAGAGTGGGACTACTGTTTGGATTTGTGTTGGTTTTCCAGTTCACAGCTCTAATTCTCATGGAGGTCTTGCTGCCTCTTTGTCCTGAAGCCCTGTCAAAGACTCCATCTGTATATGTGTTAGGACCATCCCACCCGCAAGTCTCGTGGTTTTGCTGAACTCACCTCGAGTTGATTTTTGCTCCTTGCAACCACAAACATCTTACAAATGGCAAAACTATGATTACAATTAGGGTTATCAACACTAATTTTTATATGCATTCAACACTGTGCACATTTACAGACTGCTTAGTATTATTAATATCTATGACAAGCAAGTACCACAGTAATGCTGCAGAAGCAGCCATCCAAGAACTAATAATTGGGTAGCAGCTGGAGGTTAAAAAGCAAGCCAGGAAGAGGGAACGGATTTACTAAAATGATAAGTAATATGAGAAGTCATCAAATCACTGGAGATAATTCCATTTACAAGAGTCCATCATGGTCAGATGATTATAGATCCAGTAAGACAGTAAGGGAAAACGCTTTCTATTAAGAAAGAACAAAACAATGAAACAGACAGATTGTTGTTTTCAAGATTAAAATGACAAGAGCACACAAAACTGGCTATGCTTAGGTGGTTCAGAGGAAGAAAAAATGGCTACCGTCTCCATGCTTCCTAAGAAATATGTTCCATTCTCACAGAAGCCAATAAAGCATTATGCAACTGTCAATTTAGTAATGGAAGTGCCACCAAAGATTCATATTCAACAGAGACCAAGTGTAATAGATAACGGGGAAAGGTGGGTGATGGGGATTTGAATTAACTAACCATGTTTGAGGAAATAATTGAGGCAATAAAAAGATCAATAGGAAATCAGGCCATTCTCTGGGACCTCAGGGTTTCTCAGTGGAATATTTTAAAAGAAGAGCATTTTATTGACTTGCCCAATTTTTAATGCACTAAAGAATGCAGTTCAGGTGGCCGGTCACTGAAGAAGTGGGTACACAATGAGCTTTAAGCTAACTGTGGAGCCAGGAGTGATGGATAGAAAGGAACTTAGCTATATACCTGTCTACACTCAATATAGCCCTGCAGGCATATAAAAAAACAACACAAACATTGTTCCAGATCATAAAAATACAGTAATTATGCTGCTTTCGAAAATTTGGAAATCCCAGGGGAATGTGAAAAAGAAAATAAAAATCCTCCTAAACCACCATTCAGAGACACCACTGTTAAAAAGTTGCTGTATTTCACTCTAGTACTTTTTCTGCATGTGTGTGAGAATACACAAACATATGTTTTATTGCATAAGCACTATTATGAATATTTTGATCTTCCTGAATATGGTGTTTCCATATATTTTTCACTTAATACCTAGTGAGAATTTTCTACTGTCACTACCTGTAATTTCAAGACTCCTTTACATTCCATTATTGTATGATTTGGCCATAATTTAACCAACAGATTAGATATTTAAATGTTATCAGTTTTACTGTGTGCTATGGACTGAATGTTTGCATTTCCCCCAGAATTTATAAGTTGAAACTTTCATCCCCAACGTGCTGGTATTTGGAGATGTGACCTTTAGGAGGTAATTTTTAAGTGATGAGGGTAGAGCCCTCATGATCAGATTAGTGCCCTGGTAAGAAGACACTGGAGAGAGATTCCTCCCCTTCTCCTTCATGAGAGTATATAGCAAAAATACAACTGACCCCAAACCAGAAAGGGAGCCCTTACCAGGCACCAAATCTGCCAGCACCTTGGGCTTGCACTTCTCAGAGTTAAGAGAAATAAACTTTCGTTAGTTAAGTCATCTAGTCAATAATATTTTCAGTACAGCAGCCCAAACCAAGATACTATATTTTTAAACATTAAAAAAAGAATATCATTTACTTCTGTCTTCTTTCCCTCTCCACACCCCATTCTCACTTCCTCTGTCCAGCTCTGTGCCATGCGGTGACCCCTGTGAGCTGTGCTGCTGGTCACCCCTTGCTCTTTAGCTCTGGCTGCATTCAATCAGTGAGAGGAGTCAGTGGGAGGCAGAGGTGGGAGGTCAGACTAGCTTCACCTCCTTCCATCCTACTGGGTCCTCTGAATCTTCTTTCCAGGCTTCTTTAAAACACTCTCTCACTCTGCCCCTTCTCCAGCTTCTGCTGTTGCCAGATTCTGGTTGACTCAACAACTCTTGTGAGTTTCCTTAACCTCTGCTAAGTACTCACTTCTTTAAACTCTCTTTAGATTCCCGTCTGAATGGTACTGAAAATTTCACTGAACAACTTGTACATTGCATGAGACAACTTTGTAGAAATCATTTGTTTAGAAAAAGTATAAAGTCAACACCATGCAACCCCTATTTCAAATAATTGGAGACTTAATGCTGGTAAAAATACTAATAAACTTACAAAAGAGAGGAATGATGTAGATTCCGGAATCTTTTTTCCTAATGTTTTCCAGAAAGTCTCTCACCTTATTTCCCTCAATTTCCTTCCCTTCATAATTTCCATGAACCATGTACTTCCCACTACCTCCCACCCTTTGCTCATGCTATTATATGACCCCAGATGGAGCTGGCCTCCAGTGTCCTTCTCACTGCTAAGATCAAGCTGAAGCCCTCCTACCTTACTGAATCTTCGGTGGCTACAACTATCTCTTCTCACAATTACTGCAGCTGTGCTGTTCAGTACGGTTGCTGGTAGCCACAGGTGTGGTTATTTAAATTTAAATTCATTGAAGGCAGATTATAAAGTTAGTTCCACAGTGTCACCAACCATGATTTAAGTACTCAACGGGCCACCTGTGACTAGTGGCTACTGTACTGGACAGTGCAGATCTAGCCCATTGCTATCTTTTCAGAAATTCTATTGGACAGAGCTTCTAGAGTACCAGTTATATATGAATCAAATGAGTATAAAATTTATAAATATTCTTACATCGTTCTCTAGTTAAGTCCCGTTTGCAGAGTTGAGATAACAAGGAGTTTGCCCTCCGTGTTTGAGTTCAAACAGTGAAGGGCACACAGGAGATACCTACTAAAAGTACTTGCTGACTTGAGTAGTAACCATGAATATTTCTCAGTGAAACATTAAAAAAATAAGGGACTATTCCTAATGGAAGCAAGGGTTTATACAGCAAGGGTATAGACTAGGTCATTTGAAAGCTGTGGTGGTGGGGATTCTTCTAATCTCACAATAATATTGGTAAAACATCTGTATCCTATAAAATGTCCTTCCTCTGTATTTGGAAAGAACCTTCCTAAAATACTAGGAATAGTTCTTTAATAAGCTACATATTCTAAGCAAATTAAATCATCAATAAAACTCAAATGCATAGTTCTATATAGAAGCTTCTACGCCATTCTCTAGACTTGTTTCCAAACAATGAAAAACTATCTTTTGATATTGACACACCTTTGACTATGATTCTGATTGAAAAAAAAAAAAAAAACTGGCCTGTGTCTGAAGCAATTTAATGAAAGCAATAAAGTTATATCTCCTACATAATGCCCTCTATCATCTTGCTGGCTTGAGATGATTGCAGAATTTTACTAAAAATTCAGTGTTTGATTTATTGGACTAGCCTTAAAAATACATATTTCATCCTTACACTAATCTCTGGAAAGAATGCGTTCTTAGAGGTAGATCCATTTACTATCTACCATTTATTAAGAACTGTGCTAATAATAACTTTGCAAAAATCTCTCTTAATCCTCGCAGTAATTCTGCGAGCTAGGTATTTTCGCTCTCATTTTACAGTAGAGAAAACTGAACTTTCAGAGAGGATGCGTCATTTGCCTAAGGTTATCTAGGTAGAGAGGGCCTCCCCTTAGATTTCTGACTCCAAAGACTGGGCTTTGAGTGCTGTGTGGTACTTTATTCCCATGCTGATGAAAATGCTGCTGGGGCTGGGGGGCTGGCATAGAGCTTTGCGTTGCCCTGCAATGGTGGTCTGCAATCTCTCTTCCTCAGCCCACTATCTGTGCTGTATCTGTGCCATATCTGTTCAAATGAGTATCAGAGAAGAATTCATCAAAAGAATTTCATCAGAAGAGACCTGTGATGTGCACAGATGCTGAACCAGGGTTCTGGGAACGATGCTATATACAGCATGCTTGGGGCCTGCGCTTCTGTCTCTTACTTGACAAAAACAAAAGCTAATGTGAGGCAAGGGCAGGGAGGCTGAGTGGTCAAGGGACTGTGCCAGCCCTGTGCCATACAGGCTACAGATATTCTGATGATTCTCAAGTTTATATTTTCAGTACAGACTCCTCAGACACTGAATTGTTTTCAAAGAGCAAACTTCACCTGTCACAGGCCAAGCCTTGGTCTCATGCTACTCCTTCTAGGCTCGTCCTCAGAACAGGTGCCTATCCTTCTGTGACAGCACCGGCCAGGCTTCTGGACTCACTCATGACTCTCTCCCTCCCTTTGCACATCCAGCCGTGGCACCACAGCCTGCTGATTCTGCCTGCAAACAGGTCCATCCTCATTCAGCTATGGCCAACACCTGAGTTCTAACCATCACCTGTTCTCACCTGCATTTCTGCAAACTTGGACTTTCTGGCCCCACAGCATTATTCCCACCCTCCTTCAATCCATTTTCCACATAGCTGCCTGCACAATCTTTTAAAAACATACATGAGATCCCCCCCCTACGCAAAATCAAGAGAGGAGATATTAGTCAAAGGACATAGCTTGTGTTAGAAGGAAAAAAAGTTGCAGAGATCTATTGCACAGCATGGTGACTAGTTAATAACAATGTATACCTGCTAAAAGAATAGATTTGAAATGTTCTCATCACGAAGAAACAATTAGCATGTGAGGTGATACAGATGTTAATTAGACAGATTTAATCATTCCATAATGTATGCCCGTATTACAACACCACATTGTACTCCATAAATATACATAATTATTCATCATTTAAAAATAAAATGATAAATTTGAAAAATTCTTCTAATGGCCTCTCACTGCACTTCTTGAGATTCTATTTTAAATCCTTAATGTAGCCTTGAGACCCTGAAGGATCTGGCCTCTGCCTGTGTCCCAGCCACACCACTCTCCCTTGAGCCCTGTGGTCCAACCAGTGGCCTTTGCTCAATTCTTAGAAAACGCAGAATTCTTGGGCCTCAGAGCTGGGCAAGTGCTTTTTCACCTGTGGCTTTCTCTTCCCCTGTTCTTTCTTCACTTGATCCATTTCTCCTTACTACCACTTGCACATTACGATTACTCCCCAGCCTTTCCTTGATCCTTACATTTTTCTTTCATTGCTTGGAAGACAATGTATGTGTTACACGTTTCCTGTGGGCAGGATCTCAACCAGGGATGTAGCAACTGAACAATGTTAGGGAGCTGAGCACCATAGCTCAGACAGAAAAACCTCCCCCGCGTTCGACAATGCCAAGCACTGCTTCGAATCCCTTAAATCTAACACACCTTTCACCGCATATTTTTCCAGCAACCAGTGGCCAATTTCAGACAGTACTGACATTCAGGTTGATTTTTATAAAGTCCAGATCATTCCTAATTTCCTACTTATCAGTATCGTCTGCTTCTTTGGCCATTACCTTAAAAGCCAATTTGAGTCTAAAACTTGAATTTTAACATCCCATGATTATATATGTTGATATGTGTGTATATATGTATATTGTTTCTTTGTTGCAGCAATATCCCTTGCATGCCTTTTCTTTCTGCCATGATGAGTCAAGACTGGTCAACGGATGATAAAATAAGTGGTAGGAAGAGAGGCCAAAGCAGAAAAATATATGAGGGAATACATTGAGAAAGATTGCTAAATGGATGAGCATGTTTACAGCCGTGTATAGATTCTCAGTGGTTGACAGTATATTGTGCCAACTCACTGGATGAGAGAGGGTAGTTATATTCATAGAATGGAAAATATGTTGACACATACTGTGTTGGCCAGTTGTAGACATAAAACAAAATTTTAAAGTAAACACTTAGGAAAAAATTAGTTATCTGGCTGAGCATGGTGGCTCATGCTTATAATCCTAGCACTTTGGGTGACCTAGGTGGGAAGATCAATTGAAACCAGGAGTTTAAGACCAGCCAGGGCAACAGAGTGAGATCCCATCTCTCTTGACAAAAACAGAAAAATGAGCTAGGCATGGTGGTGTGTGCCTGAAGTCCTAGTTACCTAGGAGGTTGAGCCAGGAGTTTGAGGTTGCAGTGAGTTATGATGATGCCATTGCACTTGAGCCCAGCCAACAAAGACCCGTCTTCAAACAAACAAACAAAAAAGAAAGTAGTTGTAATGGATCAGTGATGTAGGGTATGACATTAAATTTTACATGTGTGTATATATAAAACACACATATACGTTTCTCATTCTTCTTTAACATCTCTATTATGGGCTGCATTATTCCCTCTTCCCCAAATTCCTATGTTGCAGTCTTAACCCTAGTACCTTAAAATGTAACTGTATTTGGAAATAGAGTCTTTAAAGAGATAATTAAGTTAAAATAAATTCATTAGGGTGGGCTCTAATGCAATATGACTGGCGCCCTTAGAAGAGGAGTTTAGGAAACAGACAACACACAGAATGACGACCATGTGAAAATAGAGGGAGATGTCAGCCATCTACACGCCAGGGAGAGAGGCCTGCTGACATCTTGACCTTGGACTTCTAGCTGCCAGGACAGTGCGAAAATAAACTTCTGTTGTTTAACTCACCCAGTCTGTGGTACTTTGTTATAGCAGCCCTGGAAAACTAACATAATCTCTCGCCAGTTTCCCGAACTAGACAGGACAGGGCCCATTTATTCTGTGTTCCCATCTGTAACACTAGTACTTGGCACAAAGCATTGATGAAATATGACATTGCTAGTGTGTCCAGAGTTATAGCAACAATTGTAGTTGTGGCATCTACGAGCATCATGCTCCTGGAGAGAGCCTGGATTTCAATTTCTTAGACTGTGTGACCTGATTCAAATCACTTAACTTCTCTGTGCTTCAGTTTATTGATCAATAGGATAGGGATAATAATAGCTCCTGTCTTGTGGAATTGCTGTAAGGATAAGATAACATCACAAATACAGTACTTGGGGCTGTGCTGATACATAATAAACACACAATAAATGACAGTGATTATTGCTGATATTGCTATTCACTGTGGCCACATGTGCAGCCAAGCATCCTGGGTCTATGGGCCAATTCTGATAAAACTCAGAGAAGTTGAAGGTCTAAGTTTTTGAAATACTCTTTGGGCTGAAGGATCCGAGGAGGCAGTAGCTGTTTTGGGCCAAGTAAGTATGTACTACGTAAGTGTTCAACAAATGTTTATCCACTTGAATATTCTCTAGCTGCCATGATAGGGTTGAGATGAAGTTCCTGGGTTAAAGCCATTTTCCTACCCTGCTCAGGAGACACCTGATCACCTTTTCCTTTCTACCTTGGCGCTGGGATTTCAGCCAGTCAAAGCCTTCAATTCATTCTCAACCTTTCCTTTTCAGTTCAAGGCTTGAATAGGATGGGCTCCCCGGAGGCTAAATAAGAATGATTTCAATTATCATCACTGTTGTAGCACTTAGTGTCTACCAGGAGCTATTTTAAGGATGAGGAAACAAAAGTTCTGGCAGCTCCTGACGTCAAGGCCTGGTTAACCCAGGAGACCACTGACTCCCAGAAACTGCCGAGCCATCATAACTTTGGCTCTATTGTTACACAGAGAAGAAAACAAAAGGGTGATTAAAGGAGATTGGGCCACTTTTATAGAGTAATTCTTTACGCTGTTGGAAACTCATCTTTGCAGTCCTTTAAACCCAGCTCTATCTCTAAAGTAGTTATGGTTAAAAAAAAATAGAACAGGTGGAATCAAAAGTGGGTTTACTCTACTTTTTCTGCAGGAGGAAAAATGGCAGTGTATGTATCAGGGAGCTGCTTTGTGTACCGCAGGGATTCTGCCATAAAGGACAGATGATTAAGTTCACATCTGTGGTTGTGAGATGAGCAGAAAGTCTAAATCGAAGTCTACGCATGCCAGGTGGGCATCAGTGCCCATTTCTAATCTCCACATCCTGGGCATATGTTAGGTTACGTGGCAAGGGGGAAATCAAGGTTGCAGATGGAATTAAGGCTGCTGATCTGCTGATCTAGAGATGGGGAGATTAGCCTGGGTTATTTAGGTGGGTCCAGTGTATTCTGTACACAGTGTCCTTATGAGAGGCAGGAGGAGGCAGAAGAGGGAGAACCAGAGAGATGGCAGTCTGAAAAGGAGCTGGCCTGACCTTGCTAGCTTTGAGGATGGAGAAGGGAGCCACTACCAAAAGAATATGGGTGGCCTCAAGAATTTGGGGAGAACAAAATGGATTCTCCTTCAGAGTCTGAAAGGAACACAGAGCGGTTGACATCTTGGTTTTAGCTCAGGGAGACCTGTTTCAGACTTCTGACCTCCAGAGCTGTAAGATAAAAGAATTTGTGTTGTTTGAAGCCATTAAGTTTTTGGTGATTTGTTACAATAGGCACAGAAAATAGCATGAGCTTCCTCCCCACCAATATACCATATATTCTCCACTGAGCAGAGTTGTCACCTTAAAATGAAACTTGATCATGTCACTTCTCTCCTCAAAATCCTAAAGTTTTTAGGATTAACGTACAAATGCTGGAACATATTCTTCTTAGCAAAGTTTCTCAAGAATGGAAGAAAAAGTATCCAATGTACTCAACCCTACTATGAAGCTCATTTATAGCTGTTGTATGAAGGGTATAACCCAACTATAGCACAAGAATATGGGGAAAGGGGCAAGGGTAGGGAGGGGAGGGGGGAGGTTGGGGTGGAGGGAGGGTAATTGGTGGGGCCACACCTGTGGTGCATCTTAGAAGGGTACAGGTGAAACTTACTAAATGCAGAATACAAATGTCTTCATATAATAACTGAGAAAATGCCAGGCAGGCTATGTTAACCAGTTTGATGAAAATAGTTCAGATTGTATATGAAACCAGCACATTGTACCCCTTGATTGCACTATTGTACACAGCTATGATTTAATAATAAAGACAATTAAACAAACAAACAAATGTTGAATGTGGCCCAAAGTGTTCTGGTGGTCTAGCTTTGGCATATTTCTCTAGTTCCACCTCAAACACCTGCCAACTCCTCTCTTTGCTATAGTAAAATGTCTTAGCCATTGCTATTTCTTCGTTGGGAATGCTCTCCCTGACTTCTGTTCTCCAACTCTTGACTTTGTTGGTTTCTACTATACAACCCCTTAAGTTCCTATACTCTTTTTTAAGGACCTAATGAAATGAATAACTTAATAATTATTAGCTTACTGTCTATTTCTCTCTCAAGATTCGCTTATGTATTTGCTCACTCATCTTGCAAAGTACCTACTATGTGCCAGGTACTATACACTCTGTAAGAGCATTATTCAACACTGACCCTCAATAGTTCATCTGATTATATAGTAGGTACTCAATAAAAGTTGTTAAATTAGTGAATAAGCATATTTGAGTTTAATCTCTTTAAGCACTTATTATAACATTGGATACATAGACTATACTCAATAAGTAATACTTTAAAAATATTGAGGGGAAAGATTAGGTAGAATTTAAACTTTGCACTGATAATTAGCATCTTGAAGAGGCAAATAAAAACACACAGGTGGTTAAAATATTGCCTTTGACACTTTCTTAAAGTCCTAAGGGCCTATAATGATGGGTATTACTCACTTCCCTACTCTAGCACACACAGGTGTATGTCTGTGCAGAAACATAATCAAGTATCTATCCCTATATGTGCCAGGATGACATATATATGAGAAATCAACCATTTACACATTTGTTAATCACAGCTTTGTTTATATAATTTTTCTACAGGGTGGAGTAACCATGTATGAATCTTTTAAACTGATGTAACCGACATTTTTTCAGTTCATTTTGCAAGCGAATGCAGACAGCCCCAGTCCCTACTAAGAAATTCAAGTCTGGAGAACTGGATAAATATAAATAAATTCATTTGATGGAGTGACATTTTCATTTAATTAAGGCAGAAAATCAGCTCTAAAACATATGATTGTTCCTGACAAAGCAGCAGAAGCTAGTTTTTAATTAATAAATCTCTAATAGCTCTTCCCTGGGCTAAGACAAATTTTCAGTAAGGGAGTACATGGCATGGGATGGGGGGGCAGAAGTGGGTGAAGGGAAGGAAAGGAAAGAGAAATTGGAGAGAAGGGGAGAGGAAAAGGAAAGAGAAGAACCATAGAGACAAAGTATCCTCAAACTTTAAAAAATAGAAAGAAAATTAGAGACCATTTATTTATGCTTTAATACATGTCAAATCCTGTTAGTCAAAATTATTATAGTGAAACCTTTTGTGAAACAAAAGAAATATCCAGGTCTCAAGAGAGAATTAATTAAAAAAATTATAACACAATTTTAGGTCAATGATATTTGTTCTATTATTTCATCTCTTTCTCCTGTCTGTGATGTGGTCTGAATCTTAGGGACACAAATGACAAAAGAAAAGTCAAATTTCCTGATACATAAACATGAGGATCAATACCCCCATAGGCAGTTTATAGTAAATGTGAATAATTACAACCAACTGAATGATAGAAATGGAATGAACTGGAAAGCACACTCAAATACTTCTTACAGACTTTCAAAATCTCCATACACTATGCCCAACAATGCTTAATAGATTTTAGTTCTAAATGTCAGTTTTATTTCTCTGATATAACTTGGAAAGAGTGAATTTTCAGATGTATAACTCAAAGCTACATCACCTCTTACACAGCAGATACTTGAAACCCTTGAGGTCTCTGTTAATAATTTTCTATGTGTTCATTTATGCTGAATCAATTTCAATTAAATCAATTAAAATGGCAACTAACAAAATTTCACATCATTCATCTAACAAGATTAAGATTACTCAGGATATTGGGCATCAGGAAGTGCTAGGTTGACCTCTCTGCTTCATTATGATGTTGAGTTGGAAAATAAACAAATTTGATTTCTTAATGCCCCAACAGTTCAGGTATGCAGGAGGCATCTCAGCCAAAGGGTTTTGGTAACAGACAAAAATGTGTCTTTCAAATAAGAGATATTTCACAGCAGGTAGGTAGGTGGAGAGAAAATATCATTGATTTTGGAGGCAATTTGCCATCTTACCCACTGTGACAATTAATTTTATGTGTCAACTTGACTGGACCACAAGGTGCCCAGATATTTGGTCAAATATTATTCCAGGTATATCAGTAAGGGTGTTTTTGGATGAGATTAACATTTGAATTGGTACACAGATTAAAGTAGATTGGCCTCCACAATGTGCCAGGGACTTGTCCAATCAGTTGAAGGCCTGAATAAAAGAAAAAGGCTGACCCTCCTGTGAGCAAGAGGGAATTCCTCTTGCCTTACTGCGTTCAGTTGGGACATTGTTTTTTGCCTGCCTTCACACCTGAACTGAAACATTGGCTCTTCTTGAGTTTAAAGCATGCCAGCTTAGATGGTACTTGCATCATATTCTCCTGGTGCTCAGGCCTTTGCACTTGAGCTGGCATTATTCTGTTAGCTTTCCTGGGTGTCCATCATGCTGACTGCAGATCTTAAGACTTCTCAATCTCCATAATTATTTGAATTCTTTATAATATATCAGTTTCTCTATCTCTCTGTATATACACTCATGCACACACAAACACACATATCCTATTGGTTCTATTTCTCTGAGAAATCCTTACTAATCCAACTACTTTTTATCTGTTTGAACTTGGCAGGCATTGCAGTTTTCTGGGTATCAGATTCTTTATCTTTGAAGAGGATTCATGATATCTATTTTGCAAAACTACTGTGGGGGATTAAATATAGAATTTAAAATGCCAAGTTTGTAAATAGGTGCACCATCAATATTAGCTCTAGACTTTTATTGGTAATAAACTGAAGATTTGATAGCCTATACCTCTGTCTAGGAAAAAAAAGACAGTATCTAGTGTTTATGTTAGATATTAACGATTTTGATGACTGCTTCCTAACTTTGTGAAACATTGATAGTTTCAAATATGAATCACCAAATTGTCTCTTGTAGAATTGAAGGAATTCTCACTTACTCTTCTTCCCCTTTTCTATATTTGTAGGTCTACCATGACAACTTTGTCCTTATACCTACCAAGCACAGGAAATGGTAGAGTTTTTGTGTAAAGTACCTTGTTTATTGCCTTTTAAACAAGAGAATTTGTTTCATGTTACCTGGGAAATAGAAGGTGAGATTTCAGCAGCATTTTTCTCTGAGAACAATGGGGGATTATCATGTGTGGAGTATGTGCCACTTTCATAGATCTTGAAGACATCACCTACAACCTTAGGTGAAAGTGTTAGAAGGACTCCATCACAGTTTGGGCTTTAACATAGAATATCTTCATGCACTCCAAGGATTGACGCCTTCCTCTGAAGTTACCTGGTTATGACAAGCAAACTCAAGGCCAAAGGGAGTTTTAATCTGGTGCTATTGAAGGCCTAGTATGTGCCTAGTGTACTGTGTGTTCTGAACCTACATGGTACAGGGCAGTAGCTCTCATGTCTTCACATGTGCAAGAGTTATTTACGGTGAAACTGTGAAAAATACCCATGCTTAGCTCTGAGAGCCTAGCATGGCAAGTCCAGAGTAGAGTTTAGGAATGTACATTTTGAGGAAGTAGAACCAAAAAATTCTGCTGAAAGGTGGTCTTATATTTGAAAGAGGAAAATGTGGTGAAGGTCGAAACTTTACAACCTTCTTCTTTACTGTTACTCAACCTATTGCCACACATTGCCCAGTGTCCTGAGTTGACCTCTCTCCATCTCCATTTGCTGCCACCCTCATCCATGCTGTCATCATCTTCCACATAGATTAATGCAACAACAGCCTCCTACCTGGATGTCCTCCTGTCTCTCCTCTCCTTTTTCAGTGCAATATATTTTTTTTATTTCTCTTTTTGAGACATAGTCTCACTCTGTTGCCCTGGGTTGAGTGCCATGGTGTCATCATAGCTCACAGCAACCTCAAATTCTTGGGCTTAAGTGATCCTTTTGCCTCAGTCTACCAAGGGGCTGGGTCTACCAATGTGCACTACCATGTTTTGCTAGTTATTTTTCTATTTTTAATAGAGATTGGGGTTTCAATTTTGCTCAGGCTGGTCTCAAACTCTTGAGCTTAAGGAATCCACCAAATCAGCCTCGCACAGTGCTAGGATTAAAGGCATGAGACACCACACATCACCTCATCTTTTGTTATACAAATCTGATTAGAATTGTCTCTAATTTGAAACTTTCTAGTAGTCTCCACTATCCCAGAATAAATTCTAGATTCCTTAAGATCCAGAAACAAATAAGGCATTAACACTTCACCACCTGGTCCCTTTTCTTACCTTTCTAACCTCACTTCTTGCCATCTCCCCTCCCTTTTAACTCCTGACCCTCTAGCTATACTAGCCTCCCTTCTATTCCTGGAAGGCACTAAACTTCCTCTTCACCCTTGGCCTCTGTAATAGTCAACTTGCCTGAGTTAAGAGATGACCAAACAGCTGAGAAAACATTATTTTTAAATGTTTCCAGAAGGGAGAGTAGCCTTTGAATCAACATACTCAATGAGGAAATCTGTCTTCACCTATGCAGGTGAGCTCCTTTATCCTATCTATTTAGGGCAAAAATAGAACAAATAGGTGGAGGAAGGACAAATTCTCTTTCTCTTCTTGAGCTGGGACATTCATCTCCTTTTGCTCTTGGGCATTGGAGTTACCAGTTTTGGGGCCTCTGGACTGGGTGACTTACATTAGCAGTTCCCCCTATTCTCAGGCCTTCAGATTTGGACTGAATTACACTACCAGATTTGCTGGTTCTTCAGTTAATAGATAGCAGATTGTGGGATTTCTCAGCCTCCATAATCGCATGAGCCAATGCCCATAATAAACCTCTTATATATCTGTATATGCACTTTGGTTCCATTTCTCCAACCCAACTGAGCAATCTGTTCCTTCCATCTGGGACGTTTTTCTTTCTATAGTCCCCAAGAACCACCTGTCCTGGCTAACTCCTCCTCTTTTGGATGTCAGCTCCCTGAGGGAGATTCTCCTAATTCCTTGCAGCTAGAAAAGTCTCTCTGTTTCCTCTCTTCCCAAAACATAATTAACGCATCCTTTCCTATCACTCTCCATGTTACTATGTTTCCTTCTTGATGAATGTTTTCCCCATTAAAATATAAAATCCATGTGTATGAGAACAACAACTATCTTGCTTACGATATTTTACCAAAACCCAGTAAAGGTCTGACACATAGCAGGAGCTCAGGAAAAATATGGTTTAATAGTAAATATACTTTTACAACATGCTGTATCTCCCTAAAGCTCTTACCACCTTGGCAAGTTAAAATTTTTGGTACAACTAAAGAGAAATAAACACATCTTGCTAACTAGAATAGCTGGCTCAGTCTGGAGGTTCACTCTTCCTGGCACATTTCTTCTGGATCAGATAGATACACTTCCTACACAATTCTACAAAGATCTACACTTACTTCTGTCACTCCTCAGGCCTTTCTGTGCTATAACACTTTATATGTATGTCGTCTTCACTTGATTTCAAGGGTAAGCTCTGTCATACTCACCCTAATATCCTCAACACATGGCATAAAGATAAGGTTGGCACAGGGGAATTTCTTAATAAATTAAAAAAAACTTAATGAATGTATAATTCCTATGATAAAAAGATAAACAAAAGAAAAGGAGATACTAAGAATGGAGAAATTATTCAGAAAAAAAAACTTTATTCTTGGCAGTGGCCCAAGGCTGGACCAACCACTACACAACTTTAGAGTCCATATCTAGTGTTGTCTATATATGGATGCCCTCTGGAGCTGACATGTAGAAACTTTGATGCAGTGGGAGGCTAGAACATCTATACTATATAGAGCTTTATGCTAGACACTGAGAATTGGTGGCTCCAAAGAAAAAGGCCACAGAGAAATTAGTCGAAATATATTACTAAGAACAGAAATCCTAAAGGACATAGATGGTATATTTATCTATTTCTTCCTAGAAAAGCCAAAGTAGTTTGGTGCATCTCTGAAAATGGCTTTAATTTCTTCTCATCTCATCCATGTATCATTGTCCTGAGGCAACTTTCTCTCTAAATAGCCCATAGGACTTTTGAATATCACAGAGACCAGATTGCAGGAACTAGACTTACCCCAAGAAAGAAACCAATATCAATTATGGAAAATCCATAATTCATCTTTCTTCAAAGCAACAGCAATCATTTAAGATCCTTCAAATCCATAGTTAAACCACAAGGTCAAGGTGATGTAACAATGAAATCCCATGATCATCATAAACTGTCCAAATAGGAGACATCAAATATATTCTTTCATTTAGGACATTTAAATGCAAAAGTCAATGCATTTGAGAATGATGATTTCTGCAGAGGCAAATAGAACTACAGTTCTATGTAGAACTGTAGGTCTTCAGAGTTCCCTAAAAGTTACTCATCATGCCAAGAATGACATAGAATACTGAGTTGTACAGAAGCAATGATAAGGATTTCTGATAGACAAGTCCACATTAGAAAGATGATGTGTGGACACTTCTCCTATATGCTAGTTAGAGGGAGCATGAGGTAGATGTTTTTCTGCCATGAAGAAAAATACTTCACTCAAACACCTGCTTGAATTAACTGACCCTAATGGATTCCCACAATGAAAATGAAATAGGAGTGGATGTTAACTAAGATATATGTTGTAATTTTTACCCCTACTGAAAACTGGTAATAATCCCCCAATGAAGTCTTTGTTTAGGCCTTTAAATATAAAGTTCATACTCAAGAGAATTTTTCTGATGGCTTACAGCAGTGTTTTCAACCTTTTTTATCTTATGGAACACTTGAACCTATAGTTAAACTTCCATGGCACACTTAAATTATGTTGATTAAAAAAAAAAAGAGAGAAAAGAATATACTTACCATGTTTTGAACTTCTTTTGAAAACAATAATTAATGATCTTTAAAATTTTCATGGCACACCAGTTGAAAATCACTAGCTTAAAGATTTAATAAAATTAGGAAACCTCCTGGTCACAACATTTTTGTAATAGGTGTGAAGATTTTGAAACATGGAAATGCTATCATGGAAGAAATTGGAAAGGGATATGTGGTTGACAGATCATAATCAAATAAAGTAGTAATGAAGGCTGTCACAGAAGAATGACCTGCACAAAATCCTGGGAGTTTATTATTTCAACATCTTTCTTCATGATAACCTCTGAGCTCATAGATCACAGGAGAAAATTCACTTTACACTTACTTGAGAGTGTCTCTTAGGAGAACACTTCAGGATTAAAAATAATAGACAACACAACTCAAAGCAGGCAAATGGTTTATGTATTTAAGAACCTATGCCACTGTCAATACTGGTCATGTCAATATAAAAGGTTAGAAGGGAATAAAGAGATTCTCTAAAAAACAAACAAAAAAGAGATTATAAGTGACACTGTTCATGGAAAAAGATGATCCAAGATGCTATGCTTATTTTCTTATGACTCCATAAAATAAATGACATTGCATTCACATTCACTGCTTTGAAGAGACTAAGAAAAAAACAAGAAGGAGTTAAGATAAAAGCTCAACAACTGAATGAGAGAAAAGCAACAATTAAATCTACATTAGCAAAAGCATACAGAGAATCCACTTTCTGTTGAGCACTATGCTGGCAGTAGGAGGGAAAAGGCAAAATGAGAAGAAAACTGAGGTTTGCTCATCATCTACGAGGGAAACACAGCATCACCACAACTTTATAGGGTCCTCTTTCTGCTTCATGCCAACCTTTGTGCACCTGTCAAACTGTTATTCTCCAAAACTAGTTCATGTATTATAACACTGCCAAGTCTTCCTTATCCCACCTATTCCCTTAGGTGAGGCTAAGTTCCAGTCTGGGCCATCACTGTACTTCTGTGCATCTAACAGTGCATGGACATCCGATGGGTGCTCCTTTTTGTCCCGTGATGAGGGAACAAATGAATGCTGTGTGATGAATGTAGCATTATTCATTTGAACAAAGTGCTTAGTAATGCAAAGGGGGAATGTTGGTTTTGCCTGAAAGGTCTGGATTCTCCGAAGAGGTGATATCTCATCGAGGCTAGGTCTTGCCACAAGTTTTATAATGTCAAATTCATAACAATCCTGCGAAGTTTTATAACTAAGGCATCACAATTTCTGATAAGCAACTTGCCGAAAGTTAACACATCTATGAAATGCCTAGAATAGCTTTCTATGGGATGCTAAGGAGTTTGGATTTTATGTTGTAAGTACACTTAATTAAATATTTTAAGGATGGAAATAATATTATCAGAAATCTATTTAACTCTGGCAATAGAAGTACAAAGTTAACTGAGAAAGAATTGAGGGAGCTGGGTAGAGACTCCAGGTCAGCTGGCAGCTAGAGATTATCTAGACAGCCTGTGAAGGAGCTAGAGAGGGTGGATTAACAATGAAGGCAGGGCCCCTGAGGCCGGGAAGGGATAGAAACCCCCTTTACAAGCAGAACTCAGAGGATGTGGTTACCATGTGAATGGTGAGGAAAATGGAGTAATCGCAAGTGACTCTGATCCTTCTTTCTGTGTAGGGTGATGTAAAGAGCACGGGTGGCATTAACCTTGAGAAGAAACACAGCAGGAAAAACAGACTAGGGAGATGGTTGCAATGACAATAGGGTTAAATTTGGATGTTCTAAATTTGAAAGTGGGGCACAGTAGCTCACACTTATAATCCTGGCACTTTGAGGGGATCACTTGAGGTCAACAGTTCAACACCAGCCTGGGAATCACAGCAATATCCCATCTCTACAAAAACCAAAAAGTTAAAAATTAGCTGGGGATGGTGGCACACACCTGTAGTGGCAGTAAATTCAGAGGCGAAGCCCAGGAAGATGGCTTGATCCCACGAGTTTGAGGCTGCTATGATTGTACCACTGCACTGCAGGCTGGGTGACAGTGAGATCCCATGTCAGAAAGAAAGCAAAAAGAACAATAACACAAAGAAAGATGTTAGTGGAAAATTAAAGGGCTCACATCCTTTAGGGAGATTAAAATAAGGATCTGAAACTTCAGAACCATCTAAAGTGTAAATGAGAGTCATCGTGAAGTAGCTAAAGCAATGATGGGATAGGTTAAATTCTCCAAAGAGCAGGAAAAATGTGAACCAAGAAGCCCCATTGCTGGAGACATCAACATTTGGCAAGGGGTAGAGGAAGCCAGTTTGCCACCATACTGAAAGGAGCCATTGGAAAGAAAAGGGAGCTAAGATAGTCATAGTCATGTGAGTCAGGGGAGGAAAAGCTCATGCTTTCCCATGTTAAGGCAGAAAACTGAGATGTGAATGCCAGATTTGTAACACTGGAGCCCAATTAAAAGACATGGCGGAGCCTGGACATTCAAATAGCATAATTCGAGACCGACTAGCCAAGGAGTCACCTGGTGCACATCACGTGTGCAGAAAAGGGAACCGAATGGCTTGTATTTTCTTTCTCAGGAGCAGCATATATTAGATTTCTTCCTCAGAAAAGAGACAAAAGGAAGCATTTCCTAATGACAATGTACAGAGACATATTCTAGTGCCCGGAAAAGAGATGCTGAGAAAATGATTATTGAATAAGTGAGGTTACAGTAAATACAAGTAAATTGGACCTGGACTTATTCTGAGATAGTTTACAGAGACTCTCCGGGAATCAGGGGCCCCTCAAGATAGCGGTGGCTCCAGGGGAAGCCAGATAGGACTTCTGCAAAGAAACAGTGATCTTTCAGTAAACCTTTCGGTATTTCTCATGTATTAAATGGAGCTGGCCTCCAATCTTGTTTTCTGCTTTTATCATCTTAAGAATACTGACCTGGCAGTTTCCTGTAAGGTCAAATATATATTTCAGATACAAATTAGCAATTTCACTTCTTGATACTTTCTCAATAAAATGAAACCCAGTATTCACACAAAAACCTGTATGTGAATGCTTTGAGTAGCTTTATTAGTGTTCAACAAAACTGCAAACAACACAAATGTGCCTCACCAAAGGAATGATAAGCAAACTGTGGTTTATACGTTTGATGGAAAACTCAGCAACGAAAGTAAATGGACTGGTTACAGGCCACACCTTTGTAAGTCTTGATGCATTTCAGGAGGGGCGGTAAGGAAGCCAGGCTCTATGACCTCATTTACATGACACTCTGGAAAAGGAACAACTGTAGGGACAGAAAACACCAGGGGTTGCAAGAGGTTGCTCGTGACAGGAGGGGCTGATAACGAAGGGACGCCAGGAGCCGATTTTGTGGAGCAGGGGAACTTTTTTATTCTTGACTGTGGTGGTAATTACACAATGATGTGCATTCATCAGTACTTGCACAACTGTGCACTAAAAATGGTGAATGTTATTGTATGTAAATTAAACTTTAATTTTAAAAAATGAGGGAAAAAGAACATTGGTGTGGAAATTAGGAAAATCAAGATCTAGTTTTTGGTTATACTCCCAACTAGCTTGGAAACCATGGACAACCCTCTAATCCTCTTTAGGTCTTGGTACCCAAAGCTGTACAAGGAGACTGGACAATTTCTAAAAGAGTCTATTACTCTGTTCTACAAAGACTTTTCTTTAAGCAAGGTAGTTGACCAGGTGGCATATTGGAGTTGTTGAAGTGTTATTGTGGAGGTGACCAGACTGAAACAGCCAGCCTGCACACAGTTTTGTAATGCCTTACATTAGAAAGCAGTGTTTCTAATTTTTTGTGATTTCAAAAGCTAGAGCTTTAGAAAAATCCATCTGGTCATACAATCCCCACGTTAAATTTCACACATGTATTTTGACACCGTGGAAAAAATTCTTCTGCAAACAATAATGTTTAATGAGCTATAACTGGCCCTGGTAAACACTTGTTTCTTCTTTTTTTCACCTTATATGCACTGATTATGATGGCATTTGAAGATGGCAGCATTTACTACCATCAAACTACCTCATCCTCCAGTTGGGACACTGTTTTATACTGCCTGAATTTACCCAAACCCTCATAGCTGTTAGTACATTTTTACACTATCGATGTATTTGTAGCTAAGAAAGACACATCCTCGGAATGGTTGCCAACTATAGCACCTCTGGGGTTAAGGAAAGCATTTACAGCTCAAACAGGAAAATACTAAGAATAAAAATAATAATCTCCATGTCAAAAGCTTCCATTTTTTTCCTTTTTAAAACAAAGAGTCACAAACTATAGCCCAGAATTTTTTTTTATTATGGTAAAAAACACATAATATTACATTTACAATCTTAAGCATTTTTAAGTGCACAGTTCAGTAATGAATATTTAAGCTGTTGTGTAACAGATCTCTTGCAAGTTTTCATCTCCCCAAACTGAAATTATATACCCAGGAAACACTAATTCCTCCTCTCCCTAGCCTTTGACAGCCACTTCTCTGTTACTATGATTTTGACATGGAAAATGTCAAATGTCTGTTTTCTGTGATTTTGAGTACTTTAGATACTCCACATGCATGGATATCACACCTAATTTTCCTTATGTGACTGGGTTGCTTTTTAGCATAATCTTCTGAAGCTGTATCCGTGTCATAGCGTGTGATGGGATTTCCTTCTTTGTAAATGTTGAATGATATTCCATTGTCTTTAGCCATTCATCTGTTAGCGGACAGTCAGCTTGCTTCTATCTCTTAGCTATCGTGAATAATGCTGCAATGAACATGGTTGCACAAGTATTTCAAGACTCTTCTTTATTTTAGATATATACCTTGAAGTGGGAATTTGGGTAACAGGGTAATTCTCAGTTTAATTGGGTGAGAAAACTCAATACTGTTTTCCATAAGGGCTGCACAATTTTACATTCCCACTAACCCAAGTTCCCAATTTTAAGATATTCGTACCAATCCTAGTTATTTTCTATTATTTTGACAGTGGCCATTCTAATGAGTGTGAGATGATATCCCATTGTGGTTTTGATTTGCATTTCTCTAATGATTAGTGATGTTGAGCATTGTCTCATGTGTCTGCTGGCCATTTGTATACCTTTTTGGGGAAAACTATATGAGTACTTTACACAGTTTTTAATTGGATCATTTGTGAGTTTTTGTTGTTCTTGTTGAGTTGTGAAAGTTCCTTATATATTCTGGATATTAATCTCTTATCAGATACATGATTACAATATTACAATATTTTCTCCCATTCTGTAGGTTGGTTTTTTACTTTGTTGATTGTTTCCTTTGATGTGTACCAAGAATTGTTTCTGTGAATTAATTTTCGTTGGAATGCTGCTATGCCTAATTTATTTAAATATTATCTGTGGATGCTTTTGCACCACAGATAGTTGCAATAGAAATCATTTGGCCCACAAAGACTAACATGCTACCTAACCCTTTACAGAAAAAGTCTGCAACCCCCTTTCATGAAATATGCCATGAACTATGCTATGTGGCCCGAACATAAAATCGCATTTAATTATGATTAGATCAGAGGCAGTAGAACATACTGAGTAAAAAGTTGGCTGTGGAGTTAGACCTATGCCTTGCTTTTTACCAGTTATTTCACTTTGGGTATATTCTTTAAGCTCTTCATCCTCATTTTCCCCTGACATGTAAATTAGGGTAACAAATAGCACTGGCCTCAGGGTCAGAGTTGATATGACCAAATAATGCATGTTTTGTATACAGTAAACATTTATTATTCTTTATCTATATGAGAAACAGTCAATATTCAGTATCCCTGGGGAGATTTTTCTATCCAGAAATATTGCTCCCTATTAAAAAGCTAAGGATGCTTCCTCCTATCCTTGAGTATGGATCAATTTGGAGGATCCGAAAATAATCTGTACCTTTGCTGTGTGTTATGTAAGGCACCTTTTGCCTCATCTCCCATGAATCAAGCAGAAGGAAAGTATAATAACAATGTTTCCAGCTCCATTTCATGCTTCCCAAGGGACAAGGAGAAGCACCCTGACACAGCTGAGGCCCCAGTAGGAGCATGCAAGCAAGTAGGACCACCAGATCGATATGCTGGCTGCTCCTGCAGAGAAGACCAAAAGGCTACACAGAGGAGAGAACCACCTTAAAACAGCAAAGCGAGGACTGAGAGCAAGGTCAAACATTGATCATGTTACTTGCAAATGTCAGCTAGTTATAGGGCCATTGTGAACAAGAGCAGCAGAATCGGAGGCCAGGATTTCAGCAAAAGGACAGTTACCTTGAGATGATGAACTGTTTCAGGAATTTTTATCTTGACTTGTTGCTAGTGCTTACACACTGATATATTTACTATGCATTCGCTACATAAAATTTTTAAGTGCCTTATGGTTTTTGTCCTTTGGTCAGCACCCAGGAGGAGGAGAGCAAGAAAAAAGAAGGCAAAGAATATTTCTTTTCCCTGTGTTCAGATAACCCCCACATGGAGCTCATCTGGTCTGTTTGTGACTATCTTGACCACTGCCATGGGGCTCCTGGCTAACTATATAAAAACAACTAGGGTAAAATCAAAAGCTTAATGCAAGTTTTAAAACAACAATCAAAAGATGGAAAAGTAGGCTTAATTATCTATTATTTGATCTCCTAGGAAGATTGCAGAATGAGCTTTCAGGTGGCTATATCTAATTTGGAAGTCTGATTACGGACTGATGCAACTGATCTGATGTGTGTGTGTTTTTAACTTCCACATCCAGAAGAGGCTTGTTTCCTTGAGAGAAAATCTTTAGAAGGCATTCATTTGTTTCATTTTGGAATTGATTTTTAAGCTTGGGTCATGTTCCTTTGAATGTCTTCAGTATGGGAAAAGATTTCATCCTTTGAGGATAGAGCTCCTCTTTGGAAAAAGCAGCCAAATATTTAACTCCAGATCTCATATATATGGAGTGGGAAATCAAGCCCAGTGAAACACTGTAGGTACAAAATAAAGCTTGAAAAAAAATCCAAATAAAAAATAAGCAAAGAATCTGAATAGACATTTTTCTAAAGAAAATACACATATGAGCAACAAGCACAGCAAAAGTGGGCAACTTCATTAGCCATCAGGGAAATGCAAATCAAATCAAAACCATGAGATACCACTTCACACGTATGAGAATGGCTATAATCAAAAGGAGAAATAAGTATTGGAGAGTATGTGGTGGAATTCTTATCCACTGCTGATGGGATGTAAAATGGTGAATCCACTTTGATTTTCCTTACACATGGAGTTACTATGTGACTCAGAAATTCCACTCCTAGGTATATACTCAAGAGAGACAAAAACACATGTCCACACAAAAATGTCCACAGAAGTAATACCGATGATAACCAAAATGCAGAAACAATCCAAATGTGGAATTACATTTTATGAATATGCCATATTCCTTTTATTATTTCATAATAAAAGGAAAATACTGACTCATGCTACCCACATGGGTGAACATTATCCAAATGAAAGTAGCTAATCACAAAAGACCACATATTGTATGATTCTATCTACAGGAATGCCCAGAATAGGCAAATAGAAAGTCGATTGTGGTTATGTGCCATAGAATGATGTTTCAGCCAATCACAAATTACATATATGGTGGTGGTCCCTTGAGGTTATCATGCCATATTTGTACTATACCTTTTCTATGTTTAGATATATTTAATTACACAAATACTTAACCATTGTATCACAACTACCCACAGTATTCAGTACAGTAACAAGCTGCACAGGTGTGCAGCCCAGTACCAAGAGTCTATACCACACTGCCCAGCTGAGTAGCAGGCTGTACCCTCTGGATTTGTGTAAGCACATTCTATGAAGTTTGCACAACAAAATTGCATCAGGAGCTGGCAGTCGGGGTGTTGGTAAGAAATGGGAAGTGACAGTTAATGGGTAAAGGGTTTCTTTCTGAGTTGATGAAAATATTTTAAAATTGATTCTGGTGATGGTTGTACAACTGTTTATATACTAAAGATCATTGAATTGTACACATTAAGTGGATAAATCATATGTTACGTGAATTATATCTCCATAAAAATAACAAAAGTAAGGCTTCTTATAAATTTACAACACTGATTTAATTGTGTGGCTTCTGTGAAAGCTAAAAACATTCTATATTTATTGTCATACTACTCTGGGTGATCTAGATATTTTAGCTCCCTTAATTCTTGCAACATCCTTATTTGGAGAGCAAATTTACTTGCTCTGCATTTCAGAGATTAGAAAACTGCGAGCACAGAGAGATTAATTCCCTGGAAGTTGTACAGCAATACATGTTAGGCCCTGGATTTAAAATACAGGCCTGTCTGATACTAAAATTCACTTTCTCTTTCTTCTTTATAAAAATTCTATTGCTTTAAATAGTTAACATTCTTATATATTTTAAAAAACAAAGGGACATAAGAGGCAGACACCCCCTCTCCACCCACTGGCTCCCTGTGTCTCAGGAGCACTTGTATTAACTTCTTGCAATTCGTGCAGCATTTCCTTAAAACAAAGCAAATATGGATATACATTTTTATTTCTCCATCTTTGACAAATGTAGCATACTATACAAATTCTTCTGCACCTTGCGTTTTCACTTTTCATGGCATCCCAGAGGTCCGTCCACATTAATATTCCTTATTCTTGTATTACAGCTTCAGAGCACTCCAGTATCTTGATGTACCATAATTTAATTAGCTGGGGTCCCGAAAGATGGACATAAGTTCTTAAGAACTTAAATTTTGAAACTGTCAGCCAGGCGTGGTGGCTCACGCCTGTAATCCTAACTCTGGGAAGCAGAAGTGGGTGATTGCTTGAGCTTAGGAGTTTAAGACCAGCCTGAGCAAGAGGGAGACCCCATCTCTACTAAAAATAGGAAAAAGAAAAAGACTTTCTCCAAAGGCAAGAAGTAAACTCTTAAAAAATTTGATTTTTGAAATAAATCATGTTTCTCAAAAATGAACTACTTTGAAGATAACCTCTCTTTTAAATGTGTTAGTTAGTAAATATTTGTGAAACAGCAACACAATGGACTGAATGTTTCATTTATTAAAATCCTAACCCTCGAGGTGAGATTTTAAGAGGCCACATGTGAGAAAGTGGCCCTCATCAGACACTGAACTGCTGGTGCCTTGATCTTGGACTTACCAGAGTCTCACTTTGCCACCCAGGCTGGAGTGCAGTGACCTGATCATAACTCACTGTAACCTTGAACTTCTGGCCTCAAACAATCTTTCCTCCAAAGCCTCCTTAGTACCCAAGGCTACAGGCACACACAATTCACTTGGCTAATTTTTGAATATTTTTTGCAACGATGGAGTCTTGATATATTGCCCAGACTGGTCTCGAACTTCTGGCCTCAAGAGATCCTCCTACCTTGGCCTACCAAACTGCTAGGATTATAGGCATGAACCATCACACCCAGCCAATAGTCAATATTGAATCATCATCATTCCAATGGTAAATTGCCAGATGATACACATATGAAACTAATCAGTACACTTGAGTGGAATGGAATTCCAATTCCAATTATAGAAAACCTAGACAGAAATTATTTTAAAGCCACCGCAACCATCTTTAGAATTTCTGTTATCAGTCAAAAAAACAAAACAAAACCAAAACTTGTCAATTTTGTTTTTTTCTAAAACTATCTCTTCAATAAGGCTACTGATTTTCTAAAGGATGCCTGACATAAAATGAGTTTGATCATTAACATGTAAAGGACAAGCAATAAAAAAGGTAATATAGGTGCAGACAAGTATCCAAGAGCTAATGAACAGTGATCTCTTCTAAAGGGAATCGAATGAAAGAACTCAAAATGCACAGCTTTTCGAAGCTAAAGAAAGTGACAACAACTAAATTGAAAAGGCTGAACGAGCATTACCTTCCCAGAACACAAACATATATTTAGCTTAATAGACTCGAGTATGTCTCAGGAAAAAATCCTATATATTATGCATCTGGGGCAATGAAAGCGGTAGAAAATGATTTTGTAGAGCAAACACATTGCAGACTGACACTAGTGGAGGAAAAGAGTCAAAGGCACATGCAATGCTTTAGGTCTCATCCTCTGTATCATCACAGGAGAAAACAAAGCCCCGAGGAAATCTCAGACACCAAACAGAAATGGGCAGACCCATGGTGGCAGTTGAAGCTTTGAAAACAGGGCACATTTGTATTTTCTGATTATAACTGTAACATGGATATGTAGACAAAAGTTTTGGAAAATAAAGAAAAAAAGAAAATCACCCACAATCCTACCACCCAGAGAAAACCATTATTAAAATATTGGCATATCTATTCACAGTCCTTTCTTTGATGGATATAAAAGAATATATGGTTTTACAAAATTGGGTTCATGTTATAATTATAGTTTTATACCTGGCATTTCCCCCCTACTTTGTATTACCTCTTGATCACTTTCCCATGTTTTCATATATTCTTTGAGGATGTAATTTTGATAAATGTAGTATATTGTATTTTATGAATCTAAGCAGAATTATTTCACTCGTTCCATATTGCCAGGCCTGTAGGCTATTTCTAAGTTTCCTGTTTTAGAAATAGCCCTGTGATGGACTTTCTTCTCACAATCTTCATATCCCTATTTACTTCTCAAAAGAAACTTAAAAGTGTATCAGTATGTCACATTCAAATTTAAATCACTCAGTGTAAAGGTACCTATAAATTCACCATTGGAAGTCTCTGGGGACAAAATGCAAATAATGTGTCTAAAATAAATAATACTATTTTCGTTTCTCTTGAAGTCTATATTTATCCCTCTAGAGCAGTCATCTTTCAGGCAGTACATTACTTCCTCTAGGCAAATGGACCATTACTGGGTTAATCTAAATGCAATAACATGAAACTTGGCTGACCCAGATTTCTCCAATATCAGTATGCATGCAATTACAATATTCTGCAGATTGAAAAATACCCAAGGCTCTCAAAAACACGTATTTTATCATCCTTTCATTTGAAATGATACACAGTAGACACTAAAATAAAACTTATAGTCAGTGGAGGTTGATAGCAACCCAATCTTATGTATACAAGTAAGTTATATATAGTCAAACTTAAGGTTTTCTTCAAATACTAGCTTTATTTTGTCACTTCCATAGTCATAGAGATCTTAAGTGTTCTCATCATGTTGAAGTTATCCATAATTCCTATGAAGAATTATGTAGTCCAGTCCTCAATCCACTGGAGTCTATTTTTATTCTATTTTGAAGAAGCTAAAGAGGAATCTTACAGTCTCTAAAGTGCATGTGTACAAATACATTTAAGTATCGACATACACATTTAAAATGATTTTTCCCCCTGGACAGTGAAAAACGAAGTAAAAACCCAACAAACTTCCCCACTGGCAATCTTAACTATTAAATCACCCGAATTCTAAGACGCTCTCACAATTGGTGGTTAGACAAAGATAGGGAGGATTGCACTGTACAGCTGTACAAACTGCACACTATACAACACTAGTGAGCGCAGAGATACCCTGATCTACGCGACCTGCACTCTCTGTGGTTGTACAGTGCACAATCTATTTAGCTATACATAACAACCTCAGAGTTAGCTCAGATGATTCTGTTCACGTATCCATTCCTTATCTTTGCATCCTTCTCTCTAGCAAGCTATGAAAAAGAAAAGTGTTGGCAGGGAAGTGGACTTTTAATCCATATCCTTTTTTAATAAAGGAAATTCTACAAAGGAACCCTAATAGATTCTCTCTGGCTCCTCTTTGTCATGATGGCAAAGTTTTCTTTCTTCCCATCTCCCCTCCCATCCACCCACTAGAAAGTAACAGGGTACCTTGCGTGAGCAACTGTAGATTTCTGACTTCTTCTCGCACCTTCAGCTGGAGCACCTGTTGTAAGATGTGCTGTCGAAGGTTCTCCTGGGCAATCCCCATTCGCTCAAGCTTTTTGTCAGTAAGTCTCAGCAGGGCTCGCCCTGCAGGGTTTGAAGAAATAAAAGGAAAAGCAAATCAACAGTTTGCTGGAGAAGGATTTCTATCTCACTCTTGCCGAATATTGCTGGAACAGAAGATTCCATCTAAACACAGACACTTTGGAGTAAAGCTTCCTCCATTATCCTTGCAGAATAGGGATAATCCGGACATAGAAATTAGGCATATTTAAAAGGGAACCCTGATTTTTATCTAATATTAGCAATCCCCAGCTGACTCACACATTGAGTTAGACAAAATAGCAAAATTTTAACCTGGATATTTGGGTCACAGATTTCAGGTTTTCATAGAAACAGTGTTCTTTATTGGGGGATGATTTTCATGTTGGTCTATTAGAGCCCATTCACCAAAAACCCAGCTGGAGAATGGGATGCTCTAATTGTGGGTGTATAGAACCCAAGCAATGTTTAACCCAGGGTGCAGTAACGTTTCTGTGAAATGTGCCTTTAAAGCCCAGTTTTAACCTATAAGCATTTGACTCTCCTGCTGCACCTCTGGCATTAGGCTGGTGTTCTACCTCGAGTTGCTGGGAGATACTTCTTAATCTCAACCACTCATCTAAGGTGAAAGTTCCACAGGGATGAAGGTAAGCAGAACGAAGTGACCATGAACATCTGATGTGTGTAAAAACAAGGAGCCTCGGGTGTGAGTGCAGGCAACACGCAGACACCCTTGGCCCTGCGCAGCCTCCTTCCAGGCCTCTTCTTTCCCTTGAATACTTCTCTTTCTACTGTGATTTCTATCAAATTCCCCAATTCTCCCCCACTCTGGGCTTGCTCTAAGATAAGCATATTTCTATTCTGAAGTTTTATGGCATGAAATAAAGAAAATAACCATTGCTAAATGCCCATAGTACTACCTTTCCTCTCCCAACACCCCCAGTCATCACACCTGCAGATCTTTCCTGTTCCCACAGACGGAGAAGAGACAGAGTCAACTATGTGTGATAAATGATAAGTTTACGGGTATATCATCACATGCACTTCAACAACTAAATGCTCTACCTCCTTGTGGGGAGGAAATGACAGCCAACAAACAGAAGGTGGGGCTAAAGGACATTTTCATCAAAGAAATAGAAAAGCCTATGTGTTCTGTGTATAAAGAGAGAGGTGAAAGAAGAGAACCCATAGGGAGCAAGCAGTCTGTTTTGTTCATGCTTATGGTTCTCTTCTCTTTAACCCTTTCTAAGGGCATCAGTCTGGATAAGCTGCGTTATATGCTGCCCTAACAGACTATGCCAAAAATACCAAGGTGACAACAAAGCTTACTTCCAGCTTGTTCTGCACATTGACTGCAAGTCTACCCATCTTGAACATTGCTGATCAACGTACCAGAGGGAGAAGAGAAGGTGCTAGAAGATCTTCATGCCACAAGTGAAATGCTCAGCCTAGAGTTACTTAAAAGTCCTGGGCCATAAGTCACTGATCATATGAACCTTCCCACCCACAGAAAAGCCATAAATTTTGACAAATGCCCAGAAGCAGCAGTGGAGAACAGAAATAGTTAATGGGCAGAGCTGATGAGAACTATAATAACATAGATATGGCCCTGGACCAGTTCCTGGCAGGGAAGTGAGTTGGGATGCAAGTGTGTTTGTGGTAGTGGTGGGTGAAGCTTCAGTAGAATTTGCATCTAGAAGGGGAATGCCAGGGAGCTGCAGCCTTGGCCACACCAGGCAGGTCATTGCAATTCCCCAAATCAGCAAAGTAGTTCCTACTGCCTTCCACAGTAGGTAGAATAATGACCCTCTAAAGATGTCCATGTTCTCATCTCTGGAACCTATTAATTCATTACCTTACTTGACAAAAAGGACTTTGCAAACATGATCCAGGCAAGGACCTAGATAGAGATGGAGAGTACCTTGCATTATCCAAGCGAGTCCCCCCATCTAATCACAGGGGTCAAAGAGGGAGAAGGGAGAGCTCGAGAGAGAAGATGTGACATTGGAAGGAGATATTAGCGTGAAGTCCAGGAATTCTGGCAGCCTCTAAGAGGCGGAGAAGATAAGGAAATGAATTCTTTCCCATGTACACCAGAGCGAGGCTCTACCAACACCTTGAGACCTATTTGGGACTTCTGACCTCCAGAATTGTAAGAAATTTGTGTTGTTTTAATTCACTAAGATTGTGATAATTTGCTGTAACAACAATTGGCTTTGTGAATAGAATTTACATGTTTTCAAGAAGTCAGATGGATGGCTTTAGATTTCTTTTCCCAATTTCTCGGTCCTGGCATGCTTAAAGTAGAGAGCAGAGGAGAGTTAAACAATGCAGAGGTGAGTTCCCTGCCTCAAGGACAGCTCTGCCTCCCCACGTTCCTCTCACTCCCCAACCTTGTATTAAAGTTTCACTCAGAAAAAACAAAACAAAACAAAAAAAAAAAAAAACGGGGCTTAAATATTACTTATGTGAATAATTGGCTTCTAAATAACAGGCATCTAGCTCTTTACACATGCCATAAACTCACAGATACTGCATAAAACACTCCTTGACATTCAGAATATCTAAATCCCTCCCAACATCAGAATGCAGATCACCCTCCCTCCTTTGTGTAGTCAATTATTTGGGCTGAGGTTTCACAAGCTGTGACATTGCATAGACAGAACTGCTGAAGCACTGGTAAGATGCACAGCAGCTTCACCCTCAAGAAGTTGTCTGGTCTATGATTAGAACACAGGCGTTAACAAGTCAGGCTCTACTCTGGGGCATGCAGCTCAGCTTTTGTCTGTTCTATGCTCCCCTGTAAACCTCTAGTTGCAGCCTTTCCTTAAATGCATCTGATTGGTCTAAGTAGGGGTGTGTAAGCCCAACTCGAATGTTATTTTCTACTTTGGTGGGTAAATGTATCAGGTTTGAATATGAGTTAGAAAACTCCATCCATTGTAAAAGTCTGTACATTTTCTGTGTGATACAATCCTTTCTACAAACATTTCACACAGTAAATGCCCAGCTGTTCAAATTATTTCATCCAACTCCTGAGACGGTAGATGTTGTTGTTTTCTATTTTGTACAAAGAGAAATTGAGAAGTTAATGAATATTTAAACTGTGAGAGTTTTCCTAATTCTTCCCACTATACTCTCAGCTATGCCTTATCTTCCTTGATAGGAAAATAAAAGCTTTGGATTTCAAGAAGAAAGGCAAAGGATAAAGTATGTAGAAAATCTTCCTGATAAAACCACTTTTAGAAAAGATCTCGATCTTAACACCAAGGATCTTTTGAACAAAATCTCATCACTGTCTTCCTTGGATGGCTTCAACAGTGCCACCCAAGTTGGTGATTATGGAAAATTTTTATAAGAATTAAATCACGTCTAGGAACAAAAGGCCCATCCATCTCCTATCCTACCATCTCTTGCTGACCAAAAAATAAAAGAATATCCAAAGAAGAGTGGTATAGCTTTAGTATGAAACAAATGATAAGTCATCACTAATCTCGTCTTTTTTGCAATTCACTGGTATATTGTTAACCTTTGTTTATCATTAAGAAACTCAATTGTTAGTTCAACACTTATTGAGCCCTTCTGTCCCTGTCACTTTATTAATCCCTCTGGGTATAATGATGACAGATAAGATCCTTTTTGAAGTTTTCAGGCTGACAAGGAAGGTGGCTTGTAATAAATGTCTACAGGTGTGTGATGAATGCTAAGAAGGGGGAAAGTATGGGAGCTCAGAATTGGGTGACCTAGCCTAGTCTGGGCATCAGGAAGCAGTTACTGAGTAAAGGACACATATTCTAGAACTCAAGGAGTAGGCAAGAGTTAGTCACTTGAGAACTATTGATAAAGTTCTTTTTTTAAAAAAAGTCCAATAGCCATGTGGAGAGGGAGGCAGCAATGGTAGACAACAGAGGAGTAAGGTCACGGTTCTGACACTCCCTGCCTCTTCTCAGAGTGCCTTGACTGCCTTATTTTTCAGTCAGTTGTCCACAGAGAGAGGGATCAAGGCATCAGAAATCAACCAGATCTCAAATAAGCAGCACTGTGAGATTCCTGATATCCTGAGACTGGTTCCAATCGTATATTGGGTGACCCAGGCTGCTGGCCCCTTTATGGACTCATAGACTCTTGGAGCTGGAAGAAGCGAAAACCCTCCACATTGATCTCCCTTCTTCACCATTTCTTCTTTTCTTTACCAAGTATTTTTCAAGCACCATCATATGTCTGTCACTATCTGGATGTTGGGGAGGTAGAGCTGAGTAGCATCTGCCACCTGCATGGATCTCACCATTCAGAGAGAGAAGGAGAAACACAAACTGGTATCTGGAGCAAGCTCTAGAACACAGGTGTGATGGCAGATAGCAGTAAATGCTCTGAAGAAAAAGCAGAGAGTGAGGGCTGTGGACAGGGACCTCCATTACAGAGATGGGGCTATCATGGTTAGGAAAAGTATCTCTGAAGAGGTGACACTGGAGCCAGAAAGAAGAGAGAATGGAAGTGCCAAGGCAATGAGAAGAACTGACAGGGAGACAAATGTCACTAGGGCAGAGCAGGCAAGATAAGAGAATGGTGGGAAATGAGGTCTGAGGAGGCAGGGCCAGAATGCGCAGGGCTTCGGAAGCCCTGGAGAGGACATTGGATTTTACTCTGCATGGGGAAAGTTTTGAGAAGGGCTAACTTGGGCATGATATCGTGTTTTAAATCCCTCAAGTCCCCAACTGGAGGATGGATTTGGGGTTGGGGAGGTCAGTATAGCAGCAAGGAGTCAACCCACTAGCATGTTGTATCAACAGGAAGAGCAGTGCCTTCAGACAGGGGTGGAGAGGAAGCATTAAACAGTTGGAGAATTCTGTGTATATTTTTAATGACTTCACAATGCCCAGAAGTGGAGTCTGAAGGAAAAGGCAGACACCAGACATGACTCATGTTTTCAACCTGAGCCTCCAACGGCTGGTGGCACCATTTCTAAGAAAGAAATTGAATCACTGGTCTAAGAGAGGATGTGCTGGAAGGAGGAAATCCTGGTGGCATTACTGCTTTTTTTCTTTTGAGCACACTTGGATCTGGAGAGGTAACAAAAACTCACACCAAAAAGAATAATTAAAATATTCTTCTTTCTTCCTCTTAATGCTCTCATTCCTCAAGATTCTCCTCTAATCCCCAAAGCTCAGCGTTGCCTGGGGGTAAGGTAAGCATAGGCATAGCCATGTAATATGAAAAACAGAGACATGCATGGCTGGATACATTCTGGACAGCCCATGTACCCTGGAAAAATTTGGAGAAATAAAAGATTTCAAAGGACCTCAGCTCTGCACTGATTAGCCCTATCACCAACTTTCAGTGCCAAAAATACTTCCCAGAACTCTTTGCAGTGGCTCGGGCCAGGGAATATTCAGTTTTCCCAACAGAAACATGATGTTATGGTAGCAAATGTGGAAAATCAGAGTTTTGCTGCAACCTAAAACATGAGTATTACGGTGCATGACAGCTGGAATGCCAGCTCCATAAAAGTAAGTGTTGATAGTTCATTTCACATGGCAGCTGGGTCATGAGGTGCCTAGATATCTAGTAAACATATTTTGGGGTGAGAATTCATTCTCAAATTAGTAGGCTGGATAAAGCTAGTTGCCATCATAGTATGGTTGGGTCTCATCTAAGCAGGTAAGGCCTGAACAGAAGAAAAGACTGACCCTCCCCTAAGTAAGAGTGTCATCGCAGTCCACCAGCCTAAGGACTCAAACTAAGATATTAGCTCTTCTTTGGTTCTGTTCCTGTTTCTGACATTTGAACTTGAACAGCAACATTAGCTCTACAGATTTTGGACGTGTCAGTCCCATAACTACATAAGTCAATTTCATATAATCTCTCTCTCTCTATATATATATGTGCACACACACACTGCACGTATACCCTATTGGTTTTGTTTTTCTGGAGAACCCTGTCACGACAGGATGGGGTCCCTTACCATGTGCCTCTGTGGTGGCATATAGTGGTATGCATAAATACGCACTGAACACACACCTAGTGTCACAATTAGCGTGGAGGTTGTCTTCTGCACCCACATATTGATGATCTCAAGGTCATTAAATTACTCTCTTTTCTCATGCAAGAGAATTGCTTGGAAACTGGCTGTCAGGCAAAGCTTCACAACAATGAGAAACTGAATTTAGTTGGGGGAGGAGTCTACATTTTGTTGGTGGTAACCACAGAAACACAAGTCAAGTTGAAAAGGAAAAATAGACAATATGAGACTAAATGAGTACACGCCCTTTCCACAGGCTTCAAGAAAGACAGGTACTTTGTTCTGTTTCTGAATTCACCCCAGGTATGACTAAGCCTTGCTAAGCAGTAGTGCAGCAAGACCAGGGGAGGGACAACTAGCCATAGAGCAGTTTATTAGTTTAGCAGGTTATTAGTTATGTGGTTGCCTGAACAAAGTATTGTAAACAACAGAAAATTTCTCTTTGTGGTTCTGGTAGCCAGAAGTTCAGCATCAGCTTCATTGGGCTAAAATCAAGGTGTCAGAAACACACAGTCCCTGTGCAAGGTGTAGGGGAGAAACCATTTCTTGATTCTCACAGCTTCTGCTGTGCTTGTTGGCCATGTCACTGTAATCTCTGCCTCCAATTTGTCATCACCTCCTCCTTATAAGGACACTTGTGACTGGATTTAGGACCCTCCCGAATAATCCAGGATACTCTTCCATGTGAAGATCCCTAAATATCTGCAAAGACCTTTTTTCTTTGTAAGGTAACATTTACAGGTTCTATAGCTTAGGGCTTGATATTTTGAGGTGGTTATTATCCAGCCTATTATAAGCCAAAAATAACCTTTGAGACTTCTGAGTGTGGCACAGGATTGAGTTCCACATGCAAAGTGAGTCTCTGAGAAATTGACTTATGACAGCACAAGAGATGAAGTGGAGACTTAGGTCTAGACATGTGTCTCCAACCTGCAAGCCCAGCCTGCTCTCTGGTCTCTATTCCCAGAGCCCTCCACTTTCTTCTCAGAGAATTATAACAGACTGCCTGGCACAGCTATTCAAGATAAACACACAATTTGAAACAAGAAAGAGTTAGAGGGAGGTGGTTAGTGAGTGGCTCCAGATGCTATCTTATTGCCACTTTTCCCAAAGAATTACAAGTCCTGTCTTCTGCTAGAAATAGATAACACTGGGCAGTTCCTCAAACAAATCATCATTTGTGCATGATGTTAGCTCCAAACCTGCTCTCAGGTAAAGGTCCACATCACACATCAACCAGATGCCCCTGGCTGTACTCCAGCCATGCTGGGCCAGAACAACAGTGTGACAGACACTAGGCATGCAACCAGGGTCCCATAGTTTGAACTTGTATTATCATTACTCCATAATTAGAATTTTTGGAACAAAAAGTAAGGAAGGAGGAAAATCACAAAAGTATGGGATCACAACTAAAAGATGTACATAAATGCCTAGAAAGTACAATCTGAGTCTGGATGAAAATTATACTACTTCAAAAATGACTATGAGGATCAAATGAAATAGCACACACACATATCTTCTGCAACTTGAAACTACAATGGTGATGCAATATGGGTACTGTGCCTTGGGGTCACCACATCTTCATACTCTGCTCTTCCTCCTCGTAACAATGATAGTAACAGCAAACATCTATTGAGTGGCTCCTATGTTTTAAACACTGTCCGAAGGATCTCATTTTCCACAATTCTCTGAAGACAGTATTATGTACAATTAAGAGCTATAAAAGCTCTTAATCTAACAGTCATGCCCCTAATAACTTGCAGATCTAGGATACAAACATAGTAGAAGGCATGCTCTTAACCACCTCCCTAAATTGCTATCTGGGAATTCCTCTTATAGACTTACGTACTCCCCAAGGCTACTTTGGCTAATTCTCAAATACAAAACACGACTCATGGGCAGGTGAGAGGCTAAGCGAGCATCAGGAGAGGGTCACCATCCCTGAGGACTTAACAACAAGTAGTGGGAACATTGGCAAACATCACTGTGCACAAGGGTGTGGATGGTTTTCAATGTGCTGGAGAGTGGTAGGGGACTGAGAGGTCTTTGAAAGTAGCCATTAAACAGATTCATCCATTCCTTTTCACAGACTACGTGTGTATCATGGACTGAACCTGTCATGCTTCTAGGACTCAGGAAGGTGAATAAAATAATTTCCTTGCCAGAGGGACAAACATAGATCCTTTGAGAACCTGTAGGAGGAGCAGCTAACTCATCTGGGGACCTTGAACAAAAACCCAAAGTCAAGGTGGTTAGTAGGACAGGGAAGGGCATCAAAGGCAGAGGAATAGCATAGGCAAGGAGAGATATAAGAATCACAGGAGGCACATTATAGGAATTCCAAGAAGTTCTACATTGAGTAGGAAACACGTGGCAGGGGGTAAAAGTTGCAGAGACATATTTACCATTTATTTTATGATGCTTGGTTGTCACCTTATATGCAAGCTGGTATTAGTTTTTCCTCTCTTTTTCTCTTCCCACCCCAAAAGAGCACATAGGAGACACAGGAGATGATGTTCACAGTAATAAAATACCTCATTTGTAGAACTAATATTATGGATGTCTCATTTTTGCCTGCACTGAATTCCTGCTCATTCCTGGTACACAGAATCCCTCTTTTGTCTTTTGGGAATTGTTCCTTTCACCTGGTGGGGGTTTTCACAAATTAAATTTTTAATAGTATTCAAAAATTTTTTAATTAAAAAAATTTCCATGGTACTTTTTGCTTCTAAAGTACTATATAATTTTCTTGCTTAATATGTTTATTTTTTATTTTCTGATGCCCTCCAAAATCCTCCCTTAATGTAAACTCTATGAGCACAGGGATTCCTTGAGGCTTTCAAGTAGCCAGCTAGAGTCTGGGTATCAATGCAGGCACTAAAAACATATTTTTAAAACTGATAATGGGTGTGTGACTCAGAGTAAACAGAAGTTCTTTACTGGAATTTTCATGGTTGCTAAGGAAAAAGTTTTCTTTTTGGGGTAATGTCCTAAGGGACAACATAATGCTAGACTTGCTATTACTGTCTGTCTTTGCTACCATATTGAGAGAATTTGCAAGAGAGAGAAGAGCTGAAAGTGAGAAAGAGAAAAGTAGGGTAAGAGGTGGAAGGCAGAGAAGGAGTGGAAAAGATAAACATTCGGTTTCTTGAATGAAGCCTTGCCTGAAGCAAAGACATAAAAATATGCTCATTATCCCTAATCAGAGAAATGCAAACCAAAAATCACTTAGAGATATCATCTAACCCCAATAAGATTAGCCCACATCACAAAGGCCCCAAACTGCAGATGCTGGTGTGGATGTGGAGAAAAGGGAACATTTTTACACTGCTGGTGGGACTGCAAACTAACACAGTCTCAATGGAAAGAAGTATGGAGAATTCTCAAAGTACTAAAAGTCAACCTCCCATTTGATCCCAAAATGCCATTACTAGGTATCTACCCAGAAGAACAAAAGTCATTCTCCCACAAGGAAATCTGCACAAGAATGTTTATTGCAGCTCAATTCACAATTTTCAAGATGTGGAAGCAATCCAAGTACACATCTACCCATGAATCGATTAACAAACTGTGGTATATGTATACCATAGAGTATTATTCAGCCATATTAAGATGAAACTTCACATCTTTTGTGTTTACCTTTATTCTTCTTAGTAAACTATCTCAAGAATGGAAAAAAAATATTCAATGTACTCAATACTAATATGAAACCGGTATATAAACAACTACATCCCCGTATGAAAGAAAAACACAAATATAGTCTAGCAAGGCGGTGGGATGGCGGGAGGAAGGGGAAGGGAAATTGTGGGATCTCACCTAATTTGTACAATGTGATGGTGTTCAGCACACCCGCTGGGTGAAGGGCTCAACTACAACTTAAACTTTACCTTAGAATTGAAAACAATGACCCGCACACTGTACCCCATGATTGAATTATTGTACACAGCTATGATTCAACAAAAAAAAATAAAATGAAAATGCTAAAAAAAAAAAGAAGAAAACAATGTAACCTAAACATCTGTACCCTGATAGTAATTTGTTAAAAAAAAAACCTACCATAATTGGCAAATATTGGTATTTTACTTACTATTCCTTACAAATTATTTGGAATGTACCTTAAATCTGACTGCATTTGCTTGATGCATTTGGGCAATCTCCTTATCCAATTGTACCAGAGGTCATGAACTCAAATATTATGGTTCAGATAACAATTGTATGAAGAGGATTTCTCTAAGGGATTACGAGGAATAAGTAGGCTGAAGTGGACTGGTCAGTTTAGTTTTTTCCCTCTAAAATGGGCAATTCCAACCCATCATGCTTTACTAGAATACAGGCTGTGTTACTACTACTTCTATTTTTAAGTTAAGGACAACTGAAAATTCAAAAGTCCTCTGAAAGCTCTCAATTTAAAATTTGCTCTTTTTTTTTCCTTATAATGAGAGCCAAATAAATCATGTATATAGGTCATACTGGGCTCACAAGCTTCCATTTTACATCTGATTTTTAACCCTCCTTTTTCCATGTCCCTCCTACTTTCATTGGAAAGAAATTCAGGTAACCTTGCCTTCAGGGTTTCAACTGACTTTAGGAATAAACTCCAAGTTCTGTGATTCTATTCTGTACAGCCTGTTCTAAATCCACAGCCAACAGAGACTAAGGGTAATTTACTAGTCTTAACTAGCCCTTCACTTTTTATAACCTAAAGATATGTTGCAAATATAGCCTCCTTAGCAACCCCAGACCAATGCCTGATTTTCTGAAGGTGACTACGAATCACCTAATACCAAAGCTAGCAAGGACTAACAGGTCGGCCAATCCATTGCCTCATTTCCTGGAAAGAATTTACACAAAGCCTTCCAAGGCCAGTAAGTCTTCTCTCACTTCTACCCAAGAGCATAGCCCACTGCCAAGGCTGGTCACTCACTTGGTTACATTTAGAATGATTAGCAGTTAATTGAAGGCCCTTTGTCTGAGCCAATGGAAAGAAGGGTTAATGGAAATTTGTGCTGTGGTTACTGTAAGTAATTTACCATACCGATGGGAACTACATAATTGATTCTTTTTTTTTTTTTAACCAGTCTTGGGTAAAAAGACTATTTTACACGATCTACTTTTTTGGCTGAATATATTCAGGTGCTGATGATATTACTATGAGAAGATGGAAATAATGTTAATTCTCACCTGAAATATAAATTAAAAGAGGAATCATATAGTGGTGCTTTTCAAACAGTGAAAATGAGGCCCTGAATTATTTTTAGCCCTCTAAGAAGAAATACACAGCCCCTAAATAGTAAATTAAAGGTTAAATACTTTTTTATGTTGTTGATAGTACATATAGTTACCAAATCCCATTCACAAATTAATTTTTTAAAAACCCTAAAACATTTTGTTTGGGGATTTTGTAGACTTGGTAATAACTTCTCTTGTACCTCACAGCAGATTTTTCAAGCAAAGAAGTCTAGTGCAAACATAATGAAGCTATAGCTGAAGATTTATGATGTAATAAACCACCTTCAAGGTCTTTTCTGTTTTTGATAGGTAAAGCAATCCTCGTGGTGCATTTGGTTTTATTTGTCAGCATTTGTATGCACTGTTTTGGGATTCTTTGTTAATCGAGTGTCACTTGGTGAAGAATCCACTGGTACACTAGGCATCTTTTAAAATTAATTACCAACAATCATGTAAAAGTGTCCAGTAACCAACATCCTCCTTTCCCTCAATATTCTCTTCCTGGCCATAATAGCGAAACTCACATATGCAGTGTTCACTTGCCAAAAAGAAATGTGTGCCGGGCATGCTGGCTCCTCTACGTGCATTAATTTGAACCAGTACCTATAGTCAAAGTAATGTTAAAAAAAGTTTCAAATCTACTTTGACATCCTTTTTCTTAAAAGTTTAACTTTATTAGTACCAAGGTTTTTTTGGTAGAAATATTAACAAGTGAGTATTGTCCAGCTTCAGATTCATCCAATAGAAGAGGTGGAAATAACGTTCTTGCCTTCATGTAGCTTAAAAATTACCTGCACAAATAAAACCAGCAAGCACCAAACAAATAAAACAAAAAATCAATTATGTGATAAAACTGCATAGCAATGACCATGAAAACTATGAGATCTACTGGGAAAGTTTGGTAAAAAGAGGTCTTAGGTTTGGAGTTGAAAGTTCAGGGCTGGGTCAACCTGTTAGTATGTTACTAGCTACATTGTCATTGTTGTGATAATTCACCTTCCTCGGCTGCAGTTTCCTTACCTGCAAAATAGGGATGATATGATGCCCTGTATCCCCGTGTTGTGTTCATTAAGTACTCACCACTGTAAGCAAAATAAAATGAGGAGCTGGGTAGCTCACTCCAACACTGTGATGGAGCCCTGGAAAGAATGTAATAGTGATGGTGACCCTGGGGAAATCTTTTTCAGGAAGGAGGAGCAATAAAAAAAGGAAATTCAATTTGCTACATTCCAAATTTCAAAAGTCAATAACAGGATATGCAAGTAGACTTGAACTTTTCTGATTGACACAGGGGTTCTCAATCCCAGCATCACTGATGTTTGAGGCTGGGTAATGCTTTCCTGGGGCTAGGGGGCTGACCTGTGCCTGTATGTTGTGGCTTTTCAATCTCAGCACCAGTGACATTGGAGGCTGGGTAACTCTTTACTAGGGATGGGAGGCTGACCTGTGCAGCATCCTTGCCTTTGACCCACTAGATGCCAGTGGTACCTCCCCCGAGCTGTGCCAAGCAAGAACATCTTCAGATTTTCACAAATGTTTGCTACAGGGCAAAACTGACCCCTGGTTGAGAATCACTGATCTAGAAATTTGCTTTCAACCAGTTGATCCTCCAAAGGATAATCCAAGAGGCAGACTGATTTTCAATACTGAAGTTTATAAAACTTGGGTTGGTGAGGAAGAAACCAAAGCTTACTTTGGGAAAAGCATCTACTATGTATCAAGCCCCTTCCCATCCATTGTTCCAATTTAATCCATGCTACCACCTTGGGCTGTATTCTTATCTCCATGTCAGAGGTGAGGCCATGGATGTTCATGAAGATAAAGTGAAGAAGGACATAAGTAGCAGAGCAAGGACTCCAGCTGGGTTTTACCAGGAAAACATTTCCAAGCATTTGATCTTGACATAATGCAAAGCCCATAACGGTAGCATTTGTAGTGAGATGTAACTTAAGGGGCTTCATCAATAAAAGTGATGGAAGTTGACCAAAGTTTCCCTGTTTGATAAGTGACAAACATTTGAGGGAACCAAGATCATAGCATTGACACTGGAACTGCTTCAGTGCCAATAACACACAATAACACACATCTATATCATGGACCCTCTGTTTCACAGAGGTGTAAAAATAAGCTTATTAACCTGAAATCCATTTTTTTTTTTTGAGACAGGGTCTTGGTCTGTCACTTGGGCTAGAGTACAGTGGTGCCGTCATAGCTCACTGCAACCTCCAACTCCTAAGCTCAAGCAATCCTCCTGCTTTAGCCTAATAGCCAGAACTAAAGGTGTGTGCCACCATACCTGGCTAATTTTCCTTTTTATTTGTTTAATTACTGGCTAACTTTTCTATTGATTTTCAGAGAGATGGAGTCTTGCTTTTGCTCAGGCTGGTCTTGAATTCCTGACCTGAAGTGATCCTCCTGCCTCACCTTCCCCAAATGCTAGGATTACAGGTGTGAGCCACCACACCCAGCCTAAAGTCCAAAATTTGATGTCAATACATTACATACCAAAAGTTATGCAGGAATAAAAATAAATAACACAAAGAAATTTCCTTTATCCAAGTTTTCACACGTGCTCAGCCTTCTAATGCCTCTCAACCCTTCTGGCTTGATGAGCTCCAAGGGTTGGCTCAGGGCTTACTTTCTTAGCAAGTCTTTCCTAACTCTCATGGGAACCTACAGGTAGAATACAAGGTGGTATGTGCTACAACAAAGATATCTACTTTCCTACTTAAATTATAAGCTCCTAAAAGTGTAGTTTTTCACTTACATACTGCTAAATTTGGAATACTGCATAACAAAAAAGTAAACTATTATCACACAATGAATGTTGTCAAGTTAGAGAATGGGGCAGAGCCTAAGGGTAACAGCCCCATATTGCATTAGTACATACATTTGAATCAAATGGCCTGTAATAGCAATATCCTAACTTTGCCCAGAAATTCATGGGCCTGAAAAAGCCACCCAGTACTGGGTGTGTCATTAGTGACATTGATAGCCCCGCTAGTGATGGGGCTAATGATTGTACAGTCTGAGACACAGATGGATGATGACTTTATTCTTTCAATTCTCTTATCCCAGAGCTTATAATGCTAAAACAGTTGGAAGATGGGAAGAGCACAATGGGAGAAGGAAATTCAAACCATGATGAGTGAGATCACTCCTGAAGATGGGAAGGGGGCACTGGATGGCTGTGAAAGCATGGATGAATGGCTTTATTATAGTTAAGGGCAGGCCTTATGAAGCCAGATGCGTCAGTGCAAACTACATCTCTAACACTTACGTGACATGCTATCTCATGTAAGTTACTTAACCTGATGTAAGTCTTCATTTTTCCATTTTATCAATGGTTATGTTAATAGTACCTCTGTTTATAAGAATATTTATGAAGATTAAATTAGATGATACATGGGAAGGCACTTAGCACAGTGCCTAGCTCATAGTAAATTTTCCATAGAAGCTATGGTGATAAGAGGAGTTCTAAGCCACAGGTGAGTCTGTGATCAGAAATATGGCCTCTTTAACCCTCAAGTGAAATGCATGGCACATTCATACTAATCTATACTTACAAACCCCAACCCCAAAGCCTGTGTAGCACAATGCTTGACTCACAGTTACTCTCAACCTCTGGGGGAGGACTCAGGTCACTTGGTTATTTTCTTTTCCTTTTTCATACTTCCATTAGTACATAAAGCATATCTCAGATTTACAAAGGCGATGCTCAAACTGAGCTCACAAGAATTCCAAGTTGCAGCTAGGAATTTCAAGAATTACTTGGGAAGAAACCAAAGCAATGCCCACTTGGGTTTTCTCCAACCACCCCACTAAAACCAGTATTTTGGGGGCCAAAACATCACATACAATGTTCTCCAGCTTCAAAGAGTTTCAAAGCATTGTTCTAAGTAATACTCTGTTCACTGTAAGTACAAGTAAATGCAAACTGTAATAAGTTCAGAACTCTTTTCTACAATTGTTCAGAAATGGTAACAAAAATGGACCCAGAGTAAGTTGGAGAAAAGAAAGAAGTTGAAAAAAGCAAAATTCTAGGGTATAATTTTCTCTTCTGGTGTAGATTTGGCTATAAAATGTCCAGTTCAGTATGAGTTCATTAATTTTTCTAGCTAAACATTTAATTATGTTTTTTTGATAAGGAAACTTGAACTTGGAGTAGAAAGCCTGAGTGTGGTGCCACCACATGTTCTTTGTAATTGAGTAACTTATTTAATGCTGCAGAGTCAGTTTCCTCATATATAAATTGACAATAATGATTTTAATCACTGTGAGTTTTCTATATGAAAATTAAGTTAGGTAGTAAATTAGAAGGTGCTAGCATAGTACCTGACTTGATATATTTCGAATTAAACATTACCTCCAGGTGTTGAACTTCCCATTGTATAATATAACTATGAATGTATTCACATGTCTATCTTTCCTTCTAAACTCGGGGATGTCTATGAAGAGAATGTGGGTTGCATTTAACTCAGTAACTTCAGTACTCAACAGTTGATAGATGTTCATGAAAGTTTTTTCTGAATGAATAAATGGTTCTGTTAGAAAGGGAGAGGAAATGGCATTATTTCCAGCTTATAGACAAGACATAGGCCTGGAAAAGTGAAGAGATTATCAGGCTAATTGTCACAAGATAAGTAACTGTCAGAGCAAAGACTAGAACCATGCCACTTCTATTTAGGAATGTTGTGCCAGATTTAGTTTAGTATTCATTTAATAAGCAACAAATTACCTACTATTTGCAGGTTGAGAATCCAGTACAAGTGATACTTGAAAGAGGGGAAAAAACCAGTTATGAACCTGCAGGTTTTTGTTGATCCCACAGATGACAGCAGCTTCTATTAGAAAGGTGGTGACAGAAAGATGCACAGGAGAAACTCTGCATGTAAATCAAAAGGACTTGATGAGAGAGATTAGGAATTTGAGGCAAGATGAAAGAAGCTGTCCAGGATACAATCTGTGTGTTTCTGGTTTGGCAATCAAGGAAAGCATAATTGTTGATAAGGGAATACTGAGTGAGTGATTGGAGGAAGAAGAGCAACACTCCTGGCTCGGGCATGTAATAAATCTGAACTGCCCTTGTCTATGAGAAAGACAGCAGCAATGCAAAGTATGTATGTAGGTGCATAGGTTGGAGCTTCAGGGAGAAGGCAGGTCTGGAGTTTTAGCTCTGGAGCCACCATTGTGGAGTTGACATACAAGCAAATGTGAGCACAGGTCTGAGAACTGGACTGAGGAAGGGGTGGATAGATCTAGGACTGAGCAAATCGATCAGTGACATGGACCCACAAGGGCACTCCCCAGGAGTGATTGAAGACATGGAAAGAAATGTGTGACAATGAGGTGTCCGAGGAGCATTATTCAAGAAAAATCTAGTTACCATCTATTCAGTGCTGGTAAATCTAGCAATATGGAGTCATTAGAACACCCCTTGCAATGGAAGGTCCTTGAAGCATAGAATCCCTGAGTCTACAGATTTCATGAACAGTGAAGTATATAACATGTCTAGTTCACTCAATAACTGAGCTTTTCTCCTAGGTTAGATTTTTTTTTTTGGACTAAACAAAGGCGAAGGAGTTACATGGAAATGAATCCATAAACCTTCAACATCGACATTATTATTATAATAAAAACATCATCATCAACAATTTATTGGGCAATTAGGATGGGCTGGGTGTAATTGTGAACAATTTCTCATTCTTCAATGTAATCTGTGTGACAATTCTCCAGATAGGCTCAATTTTTATTATTCCCATTTTAAAAATGAGGTAAATAGGACTTGAGAATTTAAATACTATAACAATGATCACACGGACAGCAAAGGACAGAAGAATTTTGAATTACTATTTTTCCAAATCCAAAGCTCATCTTCTCCACCCGCTCTGCACAGATGAAGAGAGATTTTGAAAAGGAAAAGAATCTTTCCTTGTCTTTTTATTTCTAGCCCTCATTAAAACGCTATCAGTTCCATTTATATACAATTCTAGAAAATCCAAAATTTACTACAATATTTTGCTGTGTATAATAATGTGCACTTTTTTTTTGCCCACATTTTTGAGGAAAAATAAGGATGCACATTATACATGGATAGAATGGCTCAGGAGTGGGGAAGCCCAGTGGGCCCCTGGGCAGCTATGGTTCCCACCTGGCCCCCCCAGGGCACACAAGATTTTAGTCTGGGAGGATCCAGGATCTGGGGGGAGCCGCCCAGAGCACCCTCCACCAACTGCTGCAACAGGGCAGGCTGGCAAGGTGGACTGTGGGTAAGTAGAGGGAACTAAGATACAAGTAGAGCCCCCAGGGGACCCATATGGCTGCCTGAGGTTGAGTGGCCTCATGAGCTTTCACCCCACTGGCCAGTGTGTGGCCATCTCAGCCACAGCCCGAGCTGGCCGGGAGTTAAGGGCTCCCAGGAGAGAGGGTAGGGACAACCTTCACAAAGCCAGCGGCTGCAGGAAGCTGGTGGGATCTGCTCATTTACCAGGGGAGCTTTAGTCCTCCCCAGATGTTTCTTTCTCAGCCAGGTGCTCTCTTGAGGGGAATTTTCTGAAAGTTTGGGCCCAAAACGTGGGTGCACATTGTACACTGGAGCACATTTTACAGAGCAAAGTATGCCACTTGGCAAAGTGAATCAGTAGCACTGGAGAGGGTGGAGTTTTGAAAAGAGGGAGGATTAGAAAGGAAATGAGGACTTTCTCTGAAGTGGTAGACATGTTCATTACTGGATTCTGGTGACGGTTTCACAGACATTCATAGGTCAGTACTAGTAAAACTGTACGCTTTTCAGTCTGTGCAGTTTACAGGGCAGTAGCTAGACTTCAATAGAGCTGTAAAATAAATACATGGCAGATGGAAGAGTGGGATAGAAGGGTGTGGGCCAGAGAAAAGTAGAGTCTGAATCAAATCACAATTCCCAAGAAAAATTAGTGGCAGTGACTGATGTGGACTTCATACTGTGCCATTTAGATCCTCCTCAAGGAGAGAACTCAGCTGCTTTCTGCTGACAGCTGTCAGCCCTTCTGGGAATCTCCTGGACTAAGAAGAGCCACCTTGCCCAAGGTCATGCCCTCCTCCTGAGCGCAATGCGTCCAGTGACTGGTGGATGAGGGAGGAGAAGAGACAAAGGTCCTGCCCTCCCAGGAATGCTAGTTCCAACATGGCACAACTTTAAAGGCTAATCCCAGTTCCAGAGTTCCCTGTGGGGTGAGCAGAGGTCCTGAGGCTAAACCAGCTTCTCCCTCTGCCCTTTTCTGATTTACCTTTCCCCTCCCAGGTGTTGAACACAAAAACATCACACAACAAATCTTCCCACAGGCAGATCTCCTGAGCCTGCTGCCAGGGGAACCCAAAGTCTGATGGGGTGTCACTAGGTAGAAGGGGTGCCTGATTGATTCTCTGACACAAACATTACACATTGGCTGTGGTGATTTTAAACCAGCCCAGGTGGCTTCACTGTATTATCTAGCACGCGTCTAGGTCACCTATCTCTATGGTTAGTAGGGGTGTGCGCAAGGAATGAAAATGAATTTTTATAGTGGCCTCTGGAATACATAATTAGTAAGATAAATCTGCTGCTAAAAATTCTGCGTACCTCATCTATTGATTTTATAAGTGTGGCTCATTTTCCAGAAAACACTATGAGCACTATGTAATCATAGTACATGATGTACTTAGGTACTATGTAAATTGTAAAACATATATATGCATACACATGCATATATTTTCACACACACATAAACATTTACCTATAATCTGTCTTATTGAGGGCTTGTTCTATGTCAGGAACTCTGACAAGTACTTGACACAAATTATCTCATCAGGTAATCACACGTAGGCATAATTACTTTCCTCTTTCAGAGGAGCAAAGTAAAATCCAGTGAGGTTCAGGATTCTAACATTGACTTCCAGGCCAGAAGAAGCAATGCTTTGAGTCCAATCTAGGGCCACCAGATTTCAAACCCTCTCCTTTTCTTTTCTTTTTTTAATTAAATCATAGCTATGTACATTAATGCAATCGTGGGGTACAATGTTCTGGTTTTATATACAATTTGAAATATTTTCATCAAACAGGTTAACATAGCCTTCATGGCATTTTCTTAGTTATTGTGTTAAGACATTTATATTCTACACTTAGTAAATTTCACATGTACCCTTGTAAGATGCACCATAGGTATGATCTCACTAATCACCTTCCCTCCACCAATCCTCCACCCGCCTGTCCCCTCACTATCCCCTTTCTCTATTCTTGGCCTATAACTTGGTTTCATAGTAGGGCTGAGTACACTGGATACTTTTTATTCCATTTATGAGATACTTTGCTAAGAAGAATATGTTCCAGCTCCATTCATGTAAACATGAAGGAAGTTTCCAGCTTTTTAAAGGCTGCATAATATTCCACGGTGTACATATACCACAATTTATCAATCCATTTGTGGGTCAATGGGCACTTGGGCGTCTTCCATGACTTAGCAATTATGAATGGGGCTGCAATAAACAGTCTGGTACATATATTTTTGTTATAATGTGATTTTTGGTCTTCTGGATATATACGTAGTAGAGGTATTACAGGATCAAATGGGAGTTCTATTTTTAGAGCCCTAAGTGTTCTCCAAACATCTTTCCAAAAGGAACCTATTAGTTTGCATTCCCACCAGCAATATAGAAGTGTTCCCTTTTCTCCAAATCCACACCAACATCTCTGGTTTGGGAATTTTTATGATGTGGGCTAATCTTAATGGAGTTAGATGATATCTCAAAGTAGTTTTGATTTGCATTTCTCTGATGATTAAGGATGGTGAGCATTTTTTCATATGTCTGTAGGCCATGCACTTGTCTTCTTTAGAGAAGTTTCTCTTCAACTCCCTTGCCCACCTTGAGATGGGATCACTTGTTCTTTTCTTGCTAATATGTTTGAGTTCTCTGTGGATTCTGACTATTAAACCTTTGTCGAGGGATACAATATGCAGGTCTCACACACAATCTGAGATCTTTTCATCAAACTGTTTAACACAGCCTTCATGGCATTTTCTTAGTTACTGTATGAAGGCATTTGTACACTGCATTCAGTAAGTTCTGCCTGTGCCCTTCCAAG
>CAUYRH010031664.1:0-10999 GCA_963574655.1 Perodicticus potto
TGGTGGGCGCCTGTAGTCCCAGCTACTTGGGAGCTGGAGGCAGGAGACTCGCTTGACCCCAGAAGTTGGAGGTTGCTATGAACTGTGATGCCACAGCACTCTATCCAGGGTGAGAGCTTGAGGGTCTGTCTCAAAAAAAAAAAAAAAAAAAATAACCTTTGGGATAGTATAAAGCATACTTTTTCACAAGATTGCTAGAATTTTATTTAATTTAGCTGCATTTTCTTTTTTGGTGCCAAATATACCACACTTACTCTAATGATTTATGTTCTATTTTTTAAAGGCTATAGCATTCATTATAGGTATAGGGTATAGATAACACGCTAGAATTGATTTTTTTGAGGATTAGAGGATCAGAGTACCCCAAACATCAAGGTGTAGTTTAGTAAGAATTTGTATTTAATAATGTTATCATTACTTTTTATGTTTTTTTTTCCCTTCCTCCAAAAGTAGAGTATAGCACAGGAGCTATGAGCATAGACTCTGGAGTCATATTGTTGGAATTCAAGCTATGAGATCTTGAGCAGATTATTTAACTTCTGTGTGTCTCTCCATAGCTATAAAATGGGGATGTTAATAGTATCTACTTCCTAGAGTTCTGTATGAGGATCAAATGAATTAACCAATATAAAGCCTTAGAACATTATCTGGCATGTACATACATACTACCCTTATAATGAAGTAACTACTCACTAATGCAATGTTAGTCCCTTTGATTAATAATTTTACTTCTAGGAATCTAGCCTGAGGAAATAATACAAAATACAGAAAATTATTTATTCCCAAATATGTATATCACATAAATATTTCTAATGGTAGAAAACTGGGAAATAGTCTAAGTCACCATCAATAAAATAATAGCTAACAAAATTATTTTAGGCTAGGCATGGTGGCTCACGCCTGTAATGCTAGCCTCCAAGAGGCTGAGGCAGATGGATAGCTTGAGCTCATGAGTTTGAGACCACCCTGAGCAAAAGTGAGACCCCATCTCTACTCAAAGTAGAAAAAAAACTGAGTCAGGAGGATTGCTTGAGCCCAGGAGTTGAAGGTTACTGTGAGCTATCACGCCACAGCTCTGTACTCAGGGTGACAACTTAAGACTGACTCAAAAAAAAAAAATTATTTTACACAAATGTTGAAATATTAAATTATTAAAATGAGTCAGCATGGAAGGAACATATAACAGTGTTAAATGAAGAAATAGGACTTAGAATTATGTGAAAAATATGATTTGTATCTTTATAAAACACTCCTGTAAATAAGCACAGAAATATAGAAATAGGCTCAGCACTCATAGTACAGTGGTTACAGCGCCAGCCACATGCACCAAGGTTGACAAGTTCGAACCTGGTCAGGGCCAGCTAAACAACAGAGACAACTGCAAAAAAAAAAAAAAAAAATAGCCGGGCGTTGTGGCGAGTGCCTGTAGTCCTAGCTACCTGGGAGGCTGAGGCAAGAGAATCGCTTAAGCCCAAAAATTTGAGGTTGCTGTGAGCAGTGATGCCATGGCACTCTACTGAGGGCGATATAGTGAGACTCTGTCTCAAAAAATAAATAAATAAATAAATAAAAAGAAAAAAAAAAAAATACTAGAATATTCATGAAAGCATCTTTGTGTTATACATTTCTCTATTTTCCAGAAGGTTTATCTGGTTTATATATAAAATATATCTGCCTATGTTTAAATAAATGTAAATTATAAAATTATTAGTTTGAGTATATTAAAATTGCCTCCATTCAGTATTGTATAAGATTTTTTCTAAGTTTCTGAAATGGATCTGAATTCTAGCTTCAGAATTTTGTCATTTTTTTTTGTTCACTTTTTTTTAACCTACTTTAGATGTTGGGTGCAAATTAATCATAATTTTGAGTTAATTTTAATTCTTACAAAAAATAAAAAGTTTATTTTTTACATTATGACAGGACACTCTCATCATTGGTTTAGGCATGTCCCATTTTATTTATTTTTAATAATGTTACAGCACCCACAAATGGACTATCCATTACAAGAGCAGCTTGCTTGACAACATCTTACTTCTGCATTTGATCCTTGGTATACCATGCGTCTGCCTCCCAAGTGCAGCAACTGGTGTTCTTGTGCTGCGTTACCTTGCTTTCTGTTTAATACAGTGTTTTATTGCATCTATATGTATTCACGAGAAAGTGTGTTTTTTGTTTTGTTTTGTTTTGTTTTAAACTTTATGAAATAATATGTCATATGTACCCTTCAGAGACTTTTTTTGATTTAATATTATCTAGTAAGTATTCACTTAATTTTGCGATATGTTCTTGGAAACTGTAACTTCAAGTGAAGCATTGCTCAGCAGGACTTTGAATAATGTTGTTTTGTTCTAATATTGATGAGAAAAAAATTGGTTTTGTTATCTGTTGTTTCTCTTAAAATCAGTTCCAAGAACCTAATTACAATATTGTAAAGGTTCCAAGAACCTAAATACAATATTTTACCATATTGCTAAAATTTATACATAATGTTGTATGAAGTTGTAACTCATTCCTTTTTAATTGCTATTCGATACTTTATTAGATGAATAAGCTGTGATTTAAGGGCATTTAAGTTGTTTGCTATTGTGAACAGTACTACCATGATTATTTTTGTAGATACTATTTTATACATGTATAACACTTTCTCTTGGCTATATAAATACCTAGGAATGGAATTTTTAGATCATAGAGTAAATTAATGTTCATCTTCAGGAGATAATGCCAAATTGTTTTTCAAAGTTGTTTCATCACTGTGTACTTTAACTAGCGATGTATAAGTGATACTGTGGATTGGCATCCTCCCTAAAACTTTGTATTGCCATACTTTCAAATTTTTTTTTTTTTTCTTAGAAACAGAGTCTCACTTTGTCACCCTCGGTAGAGTGCTGTGATGTCACAGCTCATAGCAACCTCCAGCTCTTGGGCTTAGGTGATTCTCTTGCCTCAGCCTCCCAAGTAGTTGGGACTACAGGCCCTGCCACCACAATGCCTGGCTATTTTTTTTTTATTGTTGCAGTTTGGCCAGGGCCAGGTTTGAACCCGCCACCCTGGGTATATGGGGCTGGCACCCTACCCACTGAGCCACAGGCACTGCCCATGCCATACTTTCAAAATTTTTGCTAATCAAGTAGGTATACAAATGATATCACATTTCGGTTTGATTTCCATTTCCTTGATCACTAATGATGTTGAAGACTTCTTTATTGGCCATGGGTGTTTTCTTTTTTTTGTTTGTTTTCCTTGAATTGGATGTTTTTGTTTTTTGTCTATTTTCTATTGGGTTACTTGTGCTTTTATGTTTAAAAAATTGCTTGTAAAAATTTTTTATATATTCGTAATGCTAATTCTTAGTTATATACATTGCATATATCTTCTTTTAGTTTATGACTTGACCTTTCACTTTAAGTTCTCCTTAACTTTTAAATAGTCAAATTTATCAGTCTTTTCTTCTATGAACAATGCTTTTTTTGTCTTATTCAAGAATATCTGCTTAATCAGAGTTCTAAAAGGTATTCACTTTGATAGTAAGAGTTTCAGATTTTATTATTGATACTGAAGTTCATAAACCATCTAGGGTTGATTTATGTTTATAATGTGAGGTAAAACTAGTTCTCACAGATTTCTCCTTTTGAGTTTTTAGCAGTGTTTTTCCATTTTACAAATATGTGAGGACATATAAAATTTTTATCATAATGTTTATAATTCATTGATCTATATGAGATGTATATAAATGAGATACTTATGATCTGTGTGATATGTATCCTTTGAAATGTACTGAAGTGTTCTTTTTGGCTTAGAACATGGTCAGTTTTTGTACACGTTCCATGTGTGCTTAAAACATGTATATTTTCCAATTCTTAATTATAGAATTCCATATGCGTCAGTTTGCTCAGGTAATAATCTTGTGTAGATCCTGGTGATTTTCTGTGTGCTTGTCCTATCAAGAATTAAGAAAGGTACATGAAATTGCACAATAGCACCCTCTACTGCTTGTTCATTGAAGTTTCTCACTGAGAAAATTGACTTTAAAAAAAAAAATCTTAAAAACCGTATATTATCTCTTCTAGATAAGTCTTCTGTAATCAATTTTACAAAATGAGATTTGGTTTAATACAAACATTACCAACAAGGAAGCCATTATTTACACAGTAGGGTTACTATTTCTGTAAATGTGTAATTTTTACTTTAAACAGTTTCATGTTTACACTAGTAGATATGCTGGTACCCTCACTTGTACTCTATAAAGAATTGTTAGTGCTTGTTTAATGAAAAATCACATTTGTAAATTTTTTCATAGATAGTGGAGTTGGAGCAGGGATTGACTCATATTATGAATATCTATTGAAAGCTTATGTCTTGCTTGGAGATGACAGTTTTCTGGAAAGATTTAATACAGTAAGTTGATCAAATTTTGTACTGATTTTATAGCCAATTTCATTTGAGTCCATATTTTAATAGAAACTCAATTACCTGTGTGACATTATAATTTGTTTTTAAATATATCGTGGTTTTGTGTATTTCCTGATGACGTTGAGTAGGGGCATGGTAAAAAGTATATATATTTGAAAAAATTAGTTTACAAAGTAGTTTTACTTTCATCTTCTATCAGAAATTTTCTAGATAGTCTAATAATTAATAAAATAGATTGGAATTCTATTCAACCTTCTTTTGTACAGAAAGAAAATTATTGGGATAAGCTACTAGTTAGCTTTCTCTTTTGCATTCTAATTTTTTTGAAGTCTTAAAATTTTGGACTAGTCTTTGATCACACCAAGTATACAGGGCTTTGAAAACTTAGACAAACTAGTGAATATTCATTTCAAATGCGGGTCTGCATGTCTTAAGACAGGCGTATTTTAGAGGAATTGGGGAAGATTATTGAACCCAATTGGATCACCTTTGTAATTGAAAGAAACTGAAATTAATGTAGCAAACTCATCAGTTATATCACTACATTATTATTATTTTTTTTTTTTGCAGTTTTTGGCCGGGGTCGGATTTGAACCCGCCACCTCCAGTATATGGGGTCGGCACCCTACTCCTTTGAGCCACAGGCACCGCCCCTATCGCTACATTCTTTTAAAAATAATTTATTGTTTCTTTGCTCACCTATTAGTTCACCCATGTTGTATATGTGAGATAGTATGATAATAGTGGTCAAAAGTATGGGAGATGTCCTGGTTTGAATCCTGGTTGTACCACCACTAGTTTTGTGACTTTGGGTGAATAACTAACCCAGTCTGTCTCTGTTTCTCATCTATAGAATGAGAGTACTAGTACTATTTTAGGGTTATTAGGAGGATTAAATGAGTTTATGAATAGAAGTGATTAGAACTGTGCCTTAATCTATAGCAGGTACTCAATAATAGTGATTAAATAATAGGCAAGTTAGCAAAAAATAAACTAGTAAAAATCTTTTTTTTTTTTTTTTTTTTTTGAGACAGAGCCTCAAGCTGTCACCCTGGGTAGAGTGCTGTGGCATCACAGCTCACAGCAACCTCCAACTCCTGGGCTCGAGCGAGTCTCCTGCCTTTGCCTCCCAAGTAGCTGGGACTACAGGCGCCCACCACAAACGCCCGGCTATTTTTTGGTTGCAGCCGTCTTTGTTTGGCCGGCCCAGGCTGGATTCGAACCCGCCAGCTCAGGTGTACGTGGCTGGCGCCTTAGTCCTTTGAGCCACAGGCGCCAAGCCAAACTAGTAAAAATCTTAATAGGCCATCAATCCTACTCCTTGAGCCACAGGCACTGCCCCAATTTAATATTTTTAAAAATGCTATCATATATATATATGTTGTTTATTAGATTGTAACAAGAATTTCTTGAGGTGAGTGTGGACAGATACTATTTTTATTGACCCGTTACCGCAACTCAATCTATTGTCAAAGCTGAGAAATAGCTGGGAAAAGAAGGGAAGAAAGAGTTTCTAAGAACATAAAAAGCAAAGATAGCAGACCATAACAGTGGCAAGAGTGAGTAGAAGTTAGTTTAGGTAGTTAGCGCTTCGTTTTTTTTTTTTTTTTTTTTTAATTTATTTTTTTGAGATAGGGTCTTGCTGGTTTTGAATTCCTGGGCTCAAATGATCCTCCCAAGTAGCCGGAATTACAGGCTTATACTGCCACACCTATCTAGAGCACCAGAATATTATGTAAGCTTAGAAAGGACCAAACTTCCTAAACAGAGGCAAAAACTAATTCTGTAATATAGAAGCCTATATCTGTAATCTGAGGGAACCTAAGAGCATCAGTGGGCCACAAAGATAATCAAATCAACTTTCCCCAGAAGGTCCTGTATTAAATGTATCTCCTATATTCTATATCCAACTTACAGGACATAAAGGAGTTACATATTTTAGAAGATTTCTGTCCAAAATAAATATTTACATAGCTAATTGCTAGTGTATTTATGTATAAATTCTGGTTAATTTCTTCACAATGCTATTTAACGTGTTGGATGAAGTAGTACTTCTCTTTTCATCTCCTTTCGTGAATATATGTTGTAATCTTTTAGCACTATGATGCCATCATGAGGTACATTAGCCAGCCACCGCTTCTGCTTGATGTGCATATCCACAAACCAATGCTGAATGCTCGGACTTGGATGGATGCTTTGCTTGCCTTTTTTCCGGGTTTACAGGTATAAAGAACTGTATTAATGTGAAAGTGAAATGATTTTAATTAAGTTCATTTGTGATCTCTGAAATTGAATTACCAAAACATAGTCACATTCAAAATTGTATTAATATACATTTTTCTGTTTATATAATGATTATAGATAAAAATCTGCTTATATTTTTTTAGGTAACTTTGTTGTTGTTGACTTCTAGGTTTTAAAGGGGGATATTAGACCTGCTATTGAAACTCACGAGATGTTATATCAGGTGATTAAAAAACACAACTTTCTACCAGAGGTAAGAAATAATCTTTGGTACTCTAATCTTTTATGTACATGTACACAGACAAAAATGTACATGTATGCATACATTCACATGTATATACATATATACACTATGAATTGTTATTTCAAAGGTTGAAAATGACATCTATAAAGCTTATTCTTTTATTTTTTTCCTGGGTAAATAGTTTATTTTTAATTTGCACAATATTTATATGTTTTTATTTTTCTTCATGTATTAAGAGAAACCTAGTTTAGGGTAATGCTGACGTTTTATTTAGTTTTCTGTAAAAAAAAAAAAACCATTTCAACTTCCTGTTTCTCAGTCCTTTCTAACCCATGCCATTATAATATTGTCCCATTCTAACTTTTATTAATACCTACCAGCTAGGGAGAGCTTGTCAGTTTTTACTTTTTTTTTTTTTGAGACTAAGTTTCACACTGTCACCCTCAGTAGAGTACTATTGCGTCACAGCTCATAGCAACCTCTACCTCTTGGGCTTAGGCGATTCTCTTGCCTCAGCCTCCTGAGTAGCTGGGACTACAGGCATCTGTCACAGTGCCTGGCTTTTTTTTTTTTTTGAGACAGAGCCTCAAGCTGTCACCGTGGATAGAGTGCTGTGACATCACAGCTCACAGCAAACTCCAATTCCTGGGCTCAAGTGAGTCTCCTGCCTCTGCCTCCCAAGTAGCTGGGACTACAGGCGCCCGCCACAATGCCCTGCCATTTTTTGGTTGCAGCCACCATTGTTGTTTGGCAGGCCCGGGCTGGATTTGAACCCGCCAGCTCACGTGTATGTGGCTGGCGCCTTAGCTCGTTGAGCCACAGATGCCGAGCTGAGAATTTGTCAGTTTTTATTTTCTGAAGGTTGTTTTATGAAAACTAGATTCATTAGCACTTGCCAGTAACAAGTGCTCCTTGGAAATTTGGTAAATGCCAGTCTTTCCTCATGCTAATTGAGAATTACTTTTCCTGGTTTTTATACATTATATTAGTAAATATTCTTGCTAGCTTGATATGACAAGATTTTAATAGCATACTTTTTGGCTTTCCAGAAATGTACCATTAAAAATTTCCAAATGTGTGTATGGCCTTGTTCTATCCCTGCTTATTGGCTACCCTCTGTGAGATATCTAAGCATTCCACCAACTTAGAATGCTTCCTAAAGTGTTTGTTTTGGAAAGTATAGTTTTATTAGCCTTCAGGTGAGTAGGACTGTGCATTGTAGAAAATTCATATCCATACAGAATAAACTGAGGTTTCAACTAAATACATTTATCACAAATGAAGTTTTTATTTGGTTCCCATAAAAGTTTTTGTTTTTATCTTTATCTTCTTTTAAAAACCAGTTGGCTCTGTTCTTGAATAAATTTCAAAAGGACTAATTTTATTTATTTTTAAATAATACCATTCTGTAAAGGATTTGAGATTATTAGAAAACATATGCTAAAATATAAACATGCACACTTGAAAATTGCTAAGAGAGTAGATTTTAAGTGTTCTCACAACAAAATAAGTTGTGGGGTAATGCATGTTAATTAGCTTGGTTTAGCCATCCTACTGCATATACATACATCAAAACATCATGTACACCATGAATATATGTAATTTTTGTCAATTAAAAAAATTTTAACTGGAAATATGAGAACTAGAAGAGGAAAAAAATGGAGAGAAGAAAGAAAAAGGAAACACAGTTATCTAGACCATCCAGATCCATGTAGTGCATTACTGAGTTTCATTACTTTATTACTTTGTTTTTCTGAGTTTGCTAATAGCCAAAATATTTATTTAAAACAGTCCATTTAATTGGTAAAAATAGCAGCCTTTGCAAAATGAATTGTGATTTTTTAAGCAATGAAAATTGATATTTTATTGATGAAAATGTTATGATTAATATTCTAATTACTTTTACCTGTTTATGAATTGATATGTCCTACTATGTATTTTAGACTACTTGTTTGTTTATTTTTAATAACTATTTGTATATTTTCTTGTTCAGGCATTTACCACAGATTTCAGGGTACATTGGGCCCAACATCCTTTAAGACCAGAATTTGCAGAAAGTACCTACTTCCTATATAAAGTAAGATAACTTGCCCCTCTTTACTTTTAGTCCCCATTCTCTGTTCAAATAGTAATTGGGTTTTCAAAGTCCTCTATTAAAATTATAATGTTTGGATATATACTTCTTGCTCATCTAGTGTGTAGAGTTATTAAAAGATGGAAGGATTGACATGTAAGTCTTATGCCTTCTAAAAATATTCATGTAAGAATTTTTTAAAAGAAATTTTCATGTTCTAGAGATGTTTTCTAGTGCATATCTTCAGGCAGGTAACTTCTCTGGGCATTAAAAATTTAATCCGAAGGCTAAGATAAATGGTTGGACAACTTTTCATTTGTATACAAGTAATCTCCTAGTTACAAACATCCAACTTACATACAACTTACACTTACAAATGAAGGCTATCAGAGGTAATAGTTAAATGTACCATGCCCAACTTGCCACATAGGAATTCAACTTAAGAACAGACCTGTAGAATCTATCTCGTTTGTTACCTGAGGACCTCCTTTATTTAAGAAATTCTTTTCGTTCCTCTGCTTGAAGGTGATGAAAAAAAAAAACATAGAAATTCTGTAAAGCAGATCCATGGCTTATTTTCAGAGCCCAGTTCTATATAACTTTCCAATGCTGAATACAGTGCTTGGCACCTAGTAGGTACTCAATAAATATTTGATAAATGGATGGTATGTGGTAATATATAAGCTATCTATATATGTATACATATATTCTCCTTTTTATTAGGCTACAGGAGATCCTTACTACCTTGAAGTAGGGAAAACACTTATTGAAAATTTAAATAAATATGCTAGAGTGCCTTGTGGATTTGCTGCCATGAAGGATGTTCGTACTGGAAGTCATGAGGACAGGTAAAACATTTGCTAACCTCCCCTTTCCTCAAGGTAACTCTGAAACAACAATAAAATGCAACTATTAGTTATTAATAAAATTCAGATAAGTTTAATTCTTTTACTAAGTTTATTTGAGGATCAAACTTAATTTTATTGTGTTTATTTTTTAAAACTCTCATGAGTAAACTTGTTTTTAAATTGCTTGAAAACTTTGTATTTTTATCATAGTGCCTGGCATATTGTAGGGGTTGAAATGATTTTTAAATAGATGAATGAACACATGAATGAATGATTATTAAATATCAGAACCTTGGCATATATGAGGAGCATTTGAAATGTTTTCCTCCTCCTTTATTAATATTTTTTATATTATGTAATATATTAGAAATTATCAAGATGATGATGAATGATCTGGACTATGATTTGTGTTTAATCAAGATTTCCTGGGCGGCGCCTGTGGCTCATCGAGTAGAGCGCCGGCCCCATATACCGAAGGTGGCGGGTTCAAACCCGGCCTCAGCCAAACTGCAAAACAGAAAAATAGCTGGGCTATTGTGGCGGGTGCCTGTGGTGGGCGCCTGTAGTCCCAGCTACTCGGGAGGCTGAGGCAAGAGAATCGCCTAAGCCCAGGAGTTGGAGGTTGCTGTGAGCTGTGATGCCACAGCACTCTACCGAGGGTGATAAAGTGAGACTGTCTCTACAAAAAAACAAAAGAAAGATTTCCTCACAATCTGTGTGTACTTTTATTCTGTTGCTGATTTGGAGGGGTGGGGAAGACCAATGTTAGTTTCTTTTTCATTGGATGGATGTGGATAGCCTGAAGTACTCAAGCTATAAAAAGCACTCTTTGGTCATTGTGACATTCACAAACATTCCAGTTATTCTGAGTCCACTTACCTGGGGATCACATCTCTAAATGAATGCTAAAGCTTGTTTGTTTGTTGGGTTAGCAAGTGTTCATCCCTAAAGTATTTACTAAGGCCTTTCATGTGCCAGGGTAGCGTTTGAGGACTAAAGATGTGAAGACGTATCCTTTCTAAAATTGAATCACCAGGCTCGGCGCCTGTGGCTCAACGGGCTAAGGCGCCAGCCACGTACACCTGAGCTGGCAGGTTCGAATCCAGCCCGGGCCTGCCAAACAACAATGACGGCTGCAACCAAAAAATGGCCAGGCGTTGTGGCGGGCGCCTGTAG
>CAUYRH010031665.1:0-10628 GCA_963574655.1 Perodicticus potto
AAAAAGAAAAAGATGAAGTTATTGAATTGGTCAAACCTTTTCCTTGAATTGATCTCTCTGAGAGAAGTAAGGTCACCACTATCAATCAGTGGAACATATTCTTCTTAGCAAAATATCTCAAGAATGGAAGCAGAAGTATCCAATGTACTCAGCCCTACTATGAAGCTAACTTATAGCTTTCATATGAAAGCTAACCCAATTATAGCACAAGAATATGGGGAAAGGGGCAAGGGAGGGGAGGGGTGGGGGAAGGATGGGTGGAGGGAGGGTAATTGGTGGGATCACACCTATGGTGCATCTTAGAAGGGTACAGATGAAACTTACTAAATGCAGAATACAAATGTCTTCATACAATAACTAGGAAAGTGCCATGAAGGCTATGTTAATCAGTTTGATGAAAATGTTTCAGATTGTATATGAAGCCAGCACATTGTACCCCACGATTGCACTAATGTACACAGCTAAAAAAAAAAATTAATAAAAAAAAAGAAAGAAAGAAAAGAAAAAAAAGAAAATAAAGTCAGATGATGGGCGTTCCCCCCCCCCAAAAAAAATCAGTGTTCTCAAAATTCGGGACAACTTGTAACTGCCCCCAAACAGCACATTCTCCTTTGCCTTTACGCCACAGCGCGTGCCAAGCCCTCCAGCAGGTGTGCCTTCCCCATCCGGCCTTCAGGTAGCAAAAGTCCATCTCTTCCCAGTTTCCACCTGGCGTGACAACCAGGGGGATCTAATCAAGTGTTCCAGCTGCTGTGGTTCCACAGACCAAGGTAATCCAGTCACGCAGGCATCTCGTGAAAACGCAGATTCGGGTTTCGTGAGTCCGGCTCCTCGGGTAACCTAAGAGTCTGCATTTCTGGGGAGATCCCAGGTGATGCTCACGCTGGCCCTCTCTGGACCTCACCTCACGCAGGTCACAGCATGCGGTGCTTCACCATGGCACATTTTACTACACCTCCTTGGCTGTTTCTCCACTCCTCTATAAAGGGAAGATCCTTAAGGGTAAAAACCCATCTTATTTATTATCATATTCCCAGAGCCTACCATTGTGCCTGACCCCAGGTATTACCTAACAAATACGAAGAAATGACTAGATGAATAAGCAAACAGGATGGAAGGATACAAGGAAATAAAGACCCGTGTAAAGCCTTATAAGCCAGTCTAAGGAATGTGAAATTTATCCTGAAGTTATGGGCACCCACCAGAGGATTCTAAGAAGGTGAAATGTCAAATGTTTGTTAGCAGTGTACAAGATCTGTTAGCAAGGGCCAAGGCTGAAGCCGAGGAAACAAATAGCAAGCTACTGCACTGGTCCGAGCAAATAACTATGAAGACCCGGACCGGGGCAGTGATGGTGAGGATGAAGGGAAGGAAGAGATTTAAGGCCGTGTACATGGGCTAACCAGACATCTTCATCTGCTCCAGTTTACTGAACAGTGTCCCTTTTACTCCCTAAAATACTTTGGTTTGGATGCCCTGGCTTGGATGACCATGGTCTTTCACTCTGTAAGTAGAAAAAAATGGTCAAGAGAACATGGGAGGGGGTGTTGAGCAAAGTGAGACGTATAGAATAACTCTCGAGTTTATCTGCCCTGGGTGACCCAGTAGATGGTAACACTGCCGGCCAAGCTAGGCAATCCAGGAGAAAAAAAATTCTCTTTGAAATAAAAATATTTAAGCTAAAGAGACATTGCAAAGTATTAAATACACCGTAACTATACAGCATGACAGGAAATTTCAAAGTGGGGACACAGATGGCTGAGGTTTAGAATACGGATCAAAGGTATCACCAGATGAGAACATTCTCCCTCCCTGAAGCTCTGAATTAGTCCCAGAGCAATTACGTTAGAAAACCTGCCCTGCGCGGCACCTGTGGCTCAACGGAGTAGGGCACCGGCCCCATATACTGGAGGTGGTGGGTTCGAACCCAGCCCCAGCCAAAAACTGCAAAAAAGAAAGAAAGAAAACCTGCTCTGTCTATTCTTCATTCTGACTGGAGACGGGATGTCAAAAAGGTTAACTTATTCTGGTTTTTGCTTCTGGCTCCCCATTTTCCTCTCCCCAAGACACTGCTACAAATGCTCCAAACAACTGCATGATCTGTTGACCATGATCAATGAGACAATCACTATAACGGCAGACCACGCCAAGGTCAGGTTGAGTCAGAAGACCACATCCCTTGATTAGACTATCTTCTTTTTTTTTTCCTCCAGATTAATGTGAGGATATGAACAATTAGGTTACAGTATTTGCATTTGTTAGGTAGAGTGTCTGTTGTCATCGTGTCCTGCACCAAATGATAGATGATAGATGCTATGCCCTATACCCCTACATTGTGCCCATTAAGTGGGGGTGCAACCGTCCTCCTCCCCTCTCCCCTCGTTCACCCTAACCCCCGCCCCATCTTGCATTGATTGAGTTTTTCTCTTATGTGGGTTTGACTGTCTTGAGTCAAAGGTCTGGGAACACCAAAACGCTCTACCTCCTTTATAAGCCTCAGGACCCAAGATCCTTACTAATCTCTTATTCATGCCTGCCAGTACCTCCGCTTTGCCCCCACCCAAACAACATGTCAACAAGTAGGTAATTATTTAATAAACCTCAGAACATACCGTTGCTTCTTCTCCTGGCCAGAGACCCAGGATTTTCCTGGTTTCAATTTCAAGGTGGCTCTTACTTAAGGGTTCCAAATGCGGTCAAGCGGAAGAATAAATGTACCCACTAGAGCCTTTTCAGGGAATGTTAAAACAAAACTGTAGCTTTTCAAGTATTAAGAGGAAATGAAAGACTGAACTAAGTTCAGTGTTCATTTTAATGCATGCGTTAAAGGTTATGTTAGTAGCTGTCAAAGCCCTGGCCCACTTTGAACACATCACTCTTCACCTTAAATCAGATGTCATGGTTGGTGCTCAGAACTTGCTACTCTCTGGTCTGACCCTGAGCTAAATGATTGTTAAAGGAGGTGAAGTTTGTCTTCCAGGCTCTCCTGTCACTCAGGTAAATATTAACCAGCTGAGCAAGAGAAAGAGAGAGAGCTGGAACCCAAGACCCTGAGTCCTTTATCACTTCCTGCTGCTGCTCCAGGCCCAGAAAAGACCATACCATGTGCTGGTGATTGACATCAGACCCTTGTCTGTGTGTGACGAGACTGAGAGCCAGGACAGAAAACTTGACTTAAAAATGGGCAAACGATTTGAATAGACATCCGTCCAAAGATGTACAAATAGCCAATAAACACATGAACTTATGCTCAGCATTGGGTTTTTTCCATCATTTTATTTTATTTATTTTTTTGCAGTTTCTGGCCGGGGCGGGGTTTGAACCCGCCACCTCCTGTATATGGGGCCAGCACCCTACTCCTTGAGCCACAAGTGCCACCCTATGCTCAGTATTGTTAAACATTAAGGATAGCACACATCAAAACCAGGGTCAGATACCACCTCTCACCCGTGAGCAAGGCTACCGCCAAAAAAAGAGAATTACAAATGCTGACTAGAACGTGCAGAAATTACAACTGCTATGCTCTGGGGGTGGGAATATGAAATGGTACAGCCGCTGTGGAAAACAGTACGGTGGTTCCTCAACAAAGCAAAAATAGAACTACCATATGATCCAGCAATCCCACTTCTGGGTGTATATGCAGAAGAATTGAAAACAAGGCCTCCAAGAAATGTCTGTACCCCCATGTTCGTAGCAGCAGTATTCACAATAGCTAAAACGGGGATGCAGCTGACGTCTGTCCCTTGATGGATGATGAATGGACAAGCAAAATGAGGTGTCTACGTACAGTGGAGCACAACACGGCTCTAAAAAGGAAGGAGCTTGTCCTGCAAGCTACAGCGTGGAGGAACCCTGAGGACATCATGCTCAGTAAGTCACTCAGAAAGAGACAAATGTATGATTCCACTTATGAAAGGTAACTAGAATAGTCAAAATCATAGAGACAGAAAGTGGCAGGGTGCTGGGGAAAGGGGGTTGAGTGGTTGTTTAATGGATACAGAGTTTGAGTTTTACAAGCTGAAAAGAGTTCTGAAGATGGATGGTGGTGATGGTTGCAACAACATTATGAATGTATTTAATACCACTGAGCTTACCATGTGGCTAGGATAATAGATTTTGTTATGTGTATTTTACCATAATACAAAAAAAAAAAATTCAAAATAATTTTTATAAAAACTGAACACTGGCCAGGTGCAGTGGCTCACACTTTTAATCCTAGCACTCTGGGAAATTGAGGCGGTGGACTGCTTGAGCACAAGAGTTCGAGCAAGAGTGAGACCCCATGTCTACTGAAAATTAAAAAAACTAGCCAGGTGTTGTGGTAGGTGCCTATAGTCAAGCTACTCAGGAGGCTGAAGCAAGATTGCTTGAACCCAAGAGTTTGAGGTTGCTGTGAACTATAATGATGCCACAGTTCTCTACCCAGGGCAACAGAGAGAAACTCTGTCTCAAAAAAAAAAAAAAACTGGCTCTGCGCCTGTGGCTCAGCGGGCTAAGGCGCCAGCCACGAACACCTGAGCTGGAGGGTTTGAATCCAGCCTGGGCCCAGTGACGGCTGCAACCAAAAACTAGCTGGGCGTTGTGGCCGGCGCCTGTAGTCCCAGCTATCTCAGAGGCGGAGGCAGGAGAATCGCTTGAGCCCAGGAGTTGGAGGTTGCTGTGAGCTGTGATGCTACGGCACTCTACCCAGGGTGACAGCTTGAGGCTCTGTCTCAAAAATCAAAAAACCAAAATTAAACACCAAGGACTTTTTCCCCCAGACTGGCGACAGCCCAAATGATCTTTCCCCAAGGCCCCACCATGACTTTCCCTTGGGTATCCCAGAGAGATGCTTCTTTCTAAACAGAACACAGCCTCTGGTGCATCTTACTGCCTCAGCTGAAGCAGAGGACCTGAGGTGTGGAGAAGCCTTTATCATGCTGAAGGCCCTCACCCCCAGCCTCACTGTGGAATCGGGGCCACTTCGGCGCTCCTCCCCAGGGGGAGCGATGGGCACAGGAGAACCGATCTCTGACTCCACCACAGATCAGGTATGTCATCCAAGCCCTCTCTCTTTACTGCTTGTGCTCCTGATTCCTGCTGCCTATCATCTGCCCCCCAAGTCTTAGATGGCTCAGAGTTCAGCCTGGATCTTCCCTTTCAGGGCAGCAACCTAGACATTTCACCCATTTTTTCTAAACCGGTTGATTTGGAGTTTCATTCCTCAGGCCCTTACACTATAAAAGTCTGACAATTCATTCATACTCACAGGACAATGGTTGATAATCATGCTGTCAGAATGGAAAAGGTTGACTGCAGAAGTCACAGTCCTGGGGTCAGTCCTATGCCCAGCAGTCGGTACCTGATGACAACCTCACTATGCTTTCATTTCATTAGCCAACTATGAGGAAATCTCTTTCTCACAGTGTCTGCAACATGGTAGACGCTCGGTCAATGTTGACCGAACCTGAGTGATTAAGGTAACACGCTATCAATTAAAAAAAGAAAAAAGAAGAAAACTCAAGTGATGATGCAAGCAAGTAAAGAAATATCCTTAGTTTTTAAGCAAAAGTCCCTAAACACCTGGTACCGAAAAAATTATGATACCTCCCCAGAGATAATTCCAAGTAAGATTTTCTTAAAAAAAATAAATAAATAAAATAAAGATCTTGTGTTTCCAAATGACAAAAAAGGTACATTTAAACAAAATTAAAGTTGACTATTTTTAAGTCAATTTTTAAGTTTCTTGAAGCTGGAGTTTTCTCTCTCTTGGGCAATTTTGCACTGACCACCAAGTTATAAGTTCAGGAGGGTCAAAACGTGTGTGGATAAACTCCTTCTGTCATGGGTCAGTTAGCCAGGAAGAGGAGGGAGAAGATTGTAGTGTTGGTTGATGTCTATGAAAACATGATCCTCGGCTCGGCGCCTGTGGCTCAACGGGCTGAGGCACCAGCCTCATACACCTGAGCTGGCGGGTTCGAATCCAGCCCGGGCCCACTAAACAACAATGACAGCTGCAACCAAAAAATGGCTGGGCGTTGTGGTGGGCGCCTGTGGTCCCAGCTTGGGAGGCAGAGGCCAGAGACTTGCTTGAGCCCAGGAATTGGAGGTTGCTGTGAGCTGTGATACCACAGCACTCTATCCAGAGTGACAGCTTGAGACTCTGTCTCTAAAAAAAAAAAGAAAGAAAGAAAGAAAAGAAAAGAAAACATCTCAAAAGATGACAAGTGTAAGAGAAGTAACAAGGACTTCAGAGGGATACCAAAAAGGGGAAGTGGGGGGAAAAATGGAAGCTGCAGGGACAAAAATATAAGATCGCAATGAAAAGCCCAAGTGATCTGGTGACACTCTTGACCATGCACAAGAGGAGAGTCAGGTCAGAGGGAGTAAGGCAGAAGTCAGCAGAGTTCTGCCATCTGCAGAGAGGGGAGTGCACAGCCTTGCCCTCTCTGCAGTAGGTGCTTAAATAAAAGAGGGGACAAAGATGGAGTGTATTTGCAGAAGGCCAGTGTGCAAGTCAGCAGGCCTCTTGTCCCAAACCATCTACTGCAGAGTCCACATCTGTGCCTCATCTACAATCACAGATGCTCCCACTAATGACTGAGTCACAAGAAAAGGTGAACTTACAATCAGCATCCTCAGTTAAGAAGGAAGTATGTGTAATTGGAAAGATTTCCAACAAAAATATTCAAGATGACAATATTTGTCAAATTACATGCAGTTCCCAGCATCCTACTCATTGGACTTTCTCCTACAGAATTCCTTGCACATGTGTGAAATGATGTATTCACAAGGTCATTTGCTTGTAATTGCCAAGGTCTGGAAACCACACCATTGCTCATTGAAGAAGGGAACTTGTTCAATACATGATGGCACAGCCATACATGGAATACTGTCCAGGTATGAAAAAAACTGAGTGAATAAAGGAAACATCTCCAAGAGACATTGCTAATCAACAACGGAAGGCTCAAAGCTGTACATTATGCTATATTTGGGGTAAAAATTAAAAGAAAAACGTTTTAATGGGTGGTGCCTATGGCTCAGTGAGTAGGGCGCCAGCCCCGTATACTGAGGGTGGCAGGTTTGGACCCGGACCCGGCCAAACTGCAACAAAAAAGGGCGTTGTGGTGGGTGCCTGTAGTCCCAGTTACTGGGGAGGCTGAGGCAAGAGAATTGCCTAAGCCCAAGAGCTGGAGGTTGCTGTGAGCTGTGACACTACAGCACTCATACTGAGGGCGACAAAGTGAGACTCGGTCTCTAAAAAAAAAAAAAAAGAAAATGAAAACCGTTTTAAAAAAAATTTTTAAAGAAAAACCTGTTAAAATATTTGGTTTTGTTTGTATTTACAGAAAAATCTGATAAAAAGTGGATATCTGCAATGATGGGAGGAGTTGAGTAAACGTGGGTAAGGAAAAGCAAAAAGGGTTTTCTTAGTATACCTTTTCATATTGTTTTGACTCCTGAATCATAAATATTTTATTGAACTTTTTTTTCAAGGAGAACAAATGGTTTAGGGAGTAAGGGCTATGAGTCGGGGCAGTTGAATCCCATTTATCTAAAAATGATTTTTCTGGCTCGGCGCCTGTGGTCAATGGGCTAAGGCGCTAGCCACGTACACCTGAGCTGGCGGGTTCGAATCCAGCCCGGGCCTGCCAAATAACAATGACGGCTGCAAAAAAATGGCCAGGTGTTGTGGCGGGTGCCTGTGGTCCCAGCTACTTGGGAGGCGGAGGTAAGAGACTCGCTTGAGCCCAGGAATTGGAGGTTGCTGTGAGCTGTGATGCCATAGCACTCTATTCAGGGTGACAGCTTGAGGCTCTGTCTAAAAAAAAAAAAAAAAAGAAATAAAAGTAAAAATGATTTTTCTACCCTGCATGGTGACTCCAGATGACAGTACTTTATTTTCATATTGGGAGAATGCCTGGGTGTTCGTAATCTGTCAGACTTCTTGCAGGTGTAAGTATCAGAAATTCCAACACAAGTTTATGGACATTAAAGGGAGACCCCCATCAACTCAGGAACTGAGGAAGTCAGGGGTGGAACTGGCTTTGGGGATGGTAAGTCACAGAGCAGAGCTTGCTACTGAGAGGCTGAATAAATCACAGGCCCTCCAGGCACCCCGTGATGTCTCGTCCTAAAACACCTCGGGGATTGCTGGTATCTCCTTCAGCATTTTCCAATCATCCACTCTGGAGGTTGCTGCTGCCCCAGTAGGAGTTTGGGACCCTGCTGGCCTTCATTTTAGAGGATGAATCTGCTGCAAGTGACCAAGGAGTGCCAGAAGCTTCTCCTCCAGGGCTTGAGGCTGTGGTTGTTCTCTTGTGCAACAGACACGATGCAGACACATGACATTCTGGACTGGAGAATGCGGGGCATTCAGAGCCAGACCAAGAGTATGTGTGTGGGGAGACGGCTGGGCTCAGTGACTTGCCAGAATCACGCAGGGGAGAGAATGGGATACCACTTATCTTCCTCCCACTCTCCTTTCCTCATTCCAGGCCCAAACACCAGACCAGTATGTCTCCAACTGGGTAAAAAAATGGGAACATGGGACGAGGCCACATGTAAAGGATGTTAGGAAACCCAAACACAGCACAACACGGATGTACTGAATTTGGTTTATAAAATGCAATTTCTGTGGAATCCTCTGTGTTAGTGTTTAAAAAAAGGACCAAAAGGAAAAAAAAAGCCCACTTGATGAGGAATCAGGAAAACAGTTCCAGGCTGGAATCTGTTGTCATCAGCTATAGAACTGCTTGCAGGTTGCCGAGTCTCTTTGTGTTTGTTTTCTTATCTGAAAAAGTGTGATAATTAACTACATGACCAAGCTCACAGAGGCTAAATGAGAGCACAAGAACCTTGAAAAACATAAACATAACTTCGAAGTTAACAGAGTTATTTGTATTACATAAATGGCTTACATTTCCTTTTTTTATTTTTCAAATCTACAATAGTTGTCAGCAAAGAACCTTTGGTTTACTCTGAAACAAGTGAAGTCAGCTCTGGTCGAGGGGATTTTTTTTTTTTTTTTAAGACAGAGCCTCAAGCTGCCACCCTGGATAGAGTGCTGTGGCATCACAGCTCATAGCAACCTCCAATTCCTGGGCTCCAGCCAGTCTCCTGCTTCTGCCTCCCAAGTAGCTGGGACTACAGGCGCTGGCCACAACGCCCAGCCATTGTTTGGTTGCAGCCGTCATTGTTGTTTGGAGGGCCAGGCTGGATTCGAACCCACTAGCTCAGGTGTACATGGCTGGTGCCTTAGCCCATTGAGCCACAGGCGCCAAGCAGAGGGGGGGTGGGAGGGACTTTAATTCCATAGAGGAATTTGCTGCTTTTTGTCTAAGATCCATTTCCCATCCCTTTAGTCTGGCTTTAGTGTTCAGCCCTCCTTGCCCAGGGGTGGACACGTGATTCAGGCCTGACCAATCAGAGCATCACACCTCACAATGGGTATGTGACCCCCAGCCAGCCAATCAGAGACAAGGAGTTTCAGTTCTCGGGCTGGTTATAGTAAACCTTGAGAGGTCCTCTCTTTCCAGTGGACAGGGTGTAGGCCTGGGAGGTGTTAGATGCTCTCTCATTTCCTCCAGGGGAAGGCCAGAGAGGTAAAACAGAGCAGAAAGAGAGCAGAGAACATGGAGTCCTGGTGGCACTGGTGGGTGTAGCCATCCCCAAAGCCAGCCCCACTCCTTAACTTCTCAGTTACTTGAGGCAATTAAGTCTAGATTCCCTTTTTTCCTTCTTATTGGATTTCTTAACCCTTCAACTCTAAGAGTCCTGAATGAGACAAACTTCTGCTGCTAATGTTTCAGAATCTGTACAAAGATGAACCAGTTCTGCCCTCAGGCAAAGCTACGTGAATTAAGAAAACATAAGTTTCAAACCGTAACTTTATAAAGCCCAAATGGATCTGAAATCATCTCCCAGATAAATACACTTCATAGCAGTACCCAGGCAACATTTTATAATTTAACAGAAACACACATTACTAAAATAAATATTTTTTTTTTATTTTACTCTTTCAGCCATGAGGTCCAAGGAAATCCAAGTTCATGGAAATTAGAAATTATACAACAAAATAAAACAAAACACAGATAAGACCAGCTTTAGAGGTTGCATGGAATCAGCAGGATGTGATTGTCTGGAGTGATTCTTGGCCTTCAGTTTGCCAAGACAGGTGAATCATTTGGTCTAGTCCATGTAACAATTTCTGTGGTAACTGTCCAGGTTGGAGAGAGTTGTCAGAGAATGGCGGAGCCCAAACAATGGAAATGTTTACAGCACGCTCAGCAAAACAGTCAACATTACTGGGTGATACAGATTATTGGTCATTAAACTAACCAGTAAACCAGAGTCAATCCCATTCTGCAGCACTACAAACATCCTGTCATTCCTTCATTGGTCATTCATTCATTCATGCGTGTATGAGTATTTTTTGAGCACCTACAGTGTACCAGGAGGCACTGTGTTAAAAATGGTGGAGTTCAACTGCCCCCTTCTATCATCGTCCGACCCAGCAGGAAGCAGTTAGATCGAGTCTTCGCCCCTTTTCCCTAACAGCAGTTGGGGTTTCTACTCGGAGAGGGAGAATTGATGCAGGACATCTGGCACCCTAGCCAGCTCAGCGGAGCTGGCGGACCTGCCGCCTC
>CAUYRH010031666.1:0-16306 GCA_963574655.1 Perodicticus potto
GGTGTATTTGTTGTTCTAGCAAGGATGATGCTCCTGGGTTGGCTGCAGAACCCCTCACTGATTGCTCCCCAGGGTGTCCCCTGACTCACACAATGGGCTAAGCCAGGAAGGTACCTAGGAACCCCGCACAGTCAAATTTGGTTTGATGCAGGGCACGTTCTTGTGCAAGGTACAGCACAGGAGCTGTGGAAGGAGGGGGAAAACAGGAGCACGACCACCCATGACCTCTAGGAGTATGTAGCTGATATTGAACTGAAGAAAAAAAGGTATAAAATAGTTCAGAAATAACCATTCCCAAGAACTCAGCATTTTACGCCTTTAAACCTGAGTTCTGGCTGGCAATTAAAGGTTCTTTCCTCTATATTGTTGGTATAAGTGTCTGTCTGTTTTAATTTCCCATTTTCCTGCAACATTTTAATTCCTTGACCAGGACAACGAGCAGGTGGATTGGGACTGAGAGACTCTGGGGACTTCCCCATGCTGTGTGTAGCACCCCTTGGGGTGCTTTCTGGCACCCTGACTGATGCCTTTCCCTAAGAGCACTCCTGGGCAGATTACATGGGGGGGCATTGGCAGAGTGGCAGCAAGGTCCCACAGTGGTCTCTGTGGGGGTAGCTCATCAACAGAGGAATGAACATAGAGGGGAAGAGCACATCAGACTTAGGTAAGGAGAACTAGATTAAAAAGGGGTATAATACTAGTAAATCCACTCCCAAGAGCAGAAGAGGAGTTTCATCACCTCCTTGAGGCAGGAGCCCCAGTAAAAAATGGTAGGAAAAGGAATTGATCTCCATGAGGTGGGGGGCTTCAGTAAGAGGGGTTAAAAGAAACAAGAGGAGGCAGGGGGCCTCCACAAGGCAAAGGACCTCAGCAAAAGTAAAAGTGGTTGGGAGGTATTGTTTAGCCTCTGCGATAAGTGGTGTGTGAAAGAGTGAGTGACCGTGTAGCTCCACGACTGGTTACAGTATGGAGATTGGGCCCTAACCTGTGGTTCCATGGAGACATCAGAAGGCATGATGGTGACTTGCTGCACAGAGGCAACCAGGTCCAGGGCTCACATGGGTGCACCTTAGCTAAGATAGTCCTTAAAGCCTGGGGAGAGGCACAGCCAGGGGGGCGCCTGAGAGATCTTCAACCTGTCCCCCTTGTTTGTCTGCACCGTGGGGATGGGTTCTGTGCTAAGAAAATTCCCCTAGGGTTAATGGTTCATAATTTTTTTTAAAAAAAGGCTTTGTAGGAACTATGGAGTTGCTATGACCCCTAAAATGTTGAGAAAACTTGGTTAGCTACAGTGACCCTCCTTTGGAGGAGGCTGGCCGTCAGAAGGGAGTTTAGATGTAAGTCTGGTAGAGAAGGAATAGAGAGTAGTGACTGCTAAGCGTGGACACCCTGATCAGTTCCCATACAGAGGCACTTGGCTGACACTAGTGTTAGAGCCTCCCCTGTAGCTGAGAGGACAGACCCCAATTGCAATAGTAGCTAAAGTAGAGGAACAAAAGAGTAAAAGGCCTGGTGACAAAGGAAAAGGCCAAGTACTGGTAGATCCTAGTCCAGAGGACCCACATGAAATACAAATAAAGCCATGCTAACATTTACTGACAAGAGAACTGTTGATCTCAAGGTTCCTGTACCATATCATTGTTAACTGTAACTATGCCCCACGAAGAAGAATGGAGATTATTCATGAGGCCAGAACAAGAAAACTTAGAGTCAGAGTTGACTTAGGCTAAGTGGCCTAAGGTATGGGCAGAGGATAACCTCCCCTGGACTAGCCATAACCAGGAATTTGTGTATGTAGAACTAAAAAGAGGGGCACAACCTGTCAGACAAAGGCAGAATCCAATGCCAGGAGTGACGCTGGAGGGAATCCAGGCTCCTTTAAACAGGCTAAGGCCTTATGGAATTATCTACCCCTGTCAGTCACAATGAAGCACCCTTCTTTTGCCAGTACCAAAGCCGGGACCTCAGAGTATTGCCCTGTGCAGGACTTGAGACTAGTTAATCAAGCTACTGTAACCTTGCACCCGACAGTGCCAAATCTGTACACTCTACAGAGGGTATCAGCAGAAGTTGCTTGGTTCACTTGTTTAGATTTGAAAGAGGCCCTCTTTACTGTCTGAGTGGCTCCTGTAAGTCAGAAACTGTTTGCCCTCCAATGAGAAGACTCCCGAAATGGAGTTGTTTGACAACATACCTGGACTCGGTTGCTGCAAGGGTTCACTACTCCCCTACAATCTTTGAGTAGGCACTGGCCAAGGACATGTCAACCTTTGCTGCACAACAGTTACAGTGCACCTTACTTCAGTATGTGGACAATTTACTATTAGGCCACGAGACTAGGAAAGGGTGTGCTCAGGGAATGGATATGTTGTTAAAACATTTAGAGAACTGTGAATATAAAATTCCCTGAAAGAAGGCACAGTTATGCCAACAACAAGTACGATATCCGGGATTCACCATAGCAAAAGGTCAGAGGAACTTGGGTTTGGAAAGAAAGCAGGTGATTTATAACCTGCCTGTTTCCAAGGTCAGGTGCAGTTACAAGAATTTTTAGGGGCAGCTGGCTTCTGTCACCTCTGGATCCCAAATTTTGCTGTGCTTGCTAAGCCCTTGTATGAAGTCACAAAGGGGAGTGATAAGAAGTTCCTAGTGTGGGAGTCCCCCCACACCAGGAAAAAGCATTTCAAGGCATTAAAGAAAAACTAATGACAGCTCCAGCACTTGGCCTCCTGGGCTTAACTAAACCTTTCAGTTTGTATATATCAGAGAGAGAAAAGGTGGCAGTGGGAGTTTCAACACAGATCCCAGAGTCATGGACGCATCATGTTGGATACTTGTCTCAACAATTAGATGGAGTGGCTAGTGGCTGGTTGCCCTGTCTAAGAGCTGTAGCAGCAACAGCTCTACTTGTGCAAGAAGCTGATAAGCTAACTTTAGGATGAAACCTGACAGTGAAGGTGCCTCATGCGGTTGTCACCTTAATGAAGTCCAAATGACATCATGGGTTAACGATAGGCTTACCAAATGTCAAAGTCTACATGTGACAGTCCCAGATTAGAAGTTACTGTGTGTAATGCACTCAATCTGGTCACCCGGATCCCTGTCAGTGATGCTCCTTTGAAACATGACTGTCAAGAAGTAGTGGAGCAAGTCTATTCCAGCCACCCAGATTTACAGGATGAGCCCTGGACAAAACCCGATGGGTCTTTATTTGTGGATGGTAGCAGCTTTATAGATGCCTTTGGTCATTGAAAGGCACGATATGCAGTACAGACAGTGAAGTGATAGAAGCTCAAGGCCTCCTGCCTGGAACATCTGCCCCAAAGGCAGGAATTATAGCACTCACCAGGGCTTGAGAATTAAGTAAAGATAAGACAGTCTACATTTATACTGATTCAAACTATGCATTTTTAACCCTGCATGTGCATGGTGCACTGTATAGAGAAACAGGACTGTTAAACTCAGCTGGAAAACAAGTAAAATATCACCAAGGAATTAAAGTTATTGGAGGCTGTGTGCAAACCTAGCAAGGTGGCAGCAATGCATTGCAAAGGACACCAAAAGGGGCAAGGACATGTTATTTTAGGGAATACAAAAGCTGGTGCTGAAGCATGCTGGATAGTGGCAAGCCAATGGGTCTTGCAGCCTTATTACCTTGAGTCCCAAATGTAACACATGTATACAGTAAAAAAAAAAAAAAAGAAAAAGAAAACAAAAAAAAAACTGGAGTGATTAGCACAAGAGCAAGCATCAGCCGTAGATGATGTTTGGATGCATTCACCAGATGGAAGAACAGTTGTGCCAGAATTATTGGGAACTGGTGTAGTGCAGGCTGCGTGTGAGCCCACCCATCTGGGACACTCCACTCTGGAACAACTACTAGGAAAGTATTTCTATATAAGACATCTAGCAAGCCTGGCAAAAACATAAGTCAAAGATGTGTGACCTGTAGCCAATCTGATGCCAAACAAGGTCCCAGTTTGCCATCAGATATTCAAAGTGTGGGAAGTACACCCTTTGAAAACATGCACGTGGACTTGACTGAAATGCCTCCACACAGAGGAGATAAATGTCTGCTGGTAGCTGTATGTCCTGATTCAGGGGAGGTCGAAGCTTTCCTGCTTGAAGTGAAAAAGCCAAAGACGTCACACGTTTTCTACTTAGAGAAATCATCCCTAGGAGTAACCTCTTTAGGTAGGCTCTGACAAAGGTCCTGTTTTTATGGCTGACATCATTCAACAAACTATACCATGTTGGGAATTGACTGGAAACTGCATGCCGCCTACAGGCTACAAAGTTCTGGGAAAGTTGAAGGAATGCATAAAACATTAAAGGCTAGTACAGAGAAAGTATGCCAAGAGTCTAAACTTCAGTGGATCCAGGTTTTACCATTAGCATTGTTTAAAATTAGATGTACTCTTGCTAAAAGAACAGGGTACTCACCCATTATGAAATACTATATCACAGGCCTCCTCCCATTTTAAGAAATTTATCAGGAACCCCAAGAAAACTGGACTGGGAGAAACAGAACTTACTGACCAACTAATGTCACTGAGAAAAATAACAAAAAAGATTTCAGAATGGGTGAATGATAGATGTCCTGTTAGTTTATCTCCCCGAGTCCATCCCTATTCTCCAGGTAACCAGGTGTGGATTAAAGATTGGAGCCTGAGCTCGCTGAAGCCACAGTGGAAAGGCCCCTAGTTTGTGATCCTGTCCACACCTAAAGCAGTGAAGGTAGATGGCATTCTTGCCTGGATTTGTCACTCGCGTGTGAAACCAGCCAGTGACCAGGACTGAGTGGTCCAATGACACCCAGAGCATCCCTGTCACCTTACCCTGAGAAAACCGACTACAGCCCTGCCCCAGTCACATACCGGGAGCTGATTGGTCCATGCGTGGCAGAAGTGTGAGGGTGGGTCATGGAGATACAGAATCTCAATATACGTGTTAAATCGGATTATCCGATTACAAACAGTATTAGAAATAGTAATAAAAGGAACCAGTAAGTAGGGGAGAGAGAGAGCTGTATAGAAAGACATGGGTATGAAGATGTACTTTTGGAAAGGATGATAAAAGAGAATAATTTTATATGAGAATAAATTTTGTGTGAAAACTTTTTGCCTTAAAGTAACTGGTGGTTTTAAAAAAGAAGATTTAAGACAAAAGCAAGGGATTTTAAAATGTTAGATTGTGCTTGTAAGTCATGAAAGTTTGTGAAGAAGAATTTAGAAAGAATTTTGTATGTGATTAAGTAAGTTATAATGAAAAGGAAATCTCTAGTTAAAACAACAAAGCTGTCTGTTCTCAGTTTATAAGACTTATGTTTTAAGCCTCTTAAATATGTATTCTTGTATACGTGTTTAAAGTAATGAAAAAAATGCAACAAAAGTCAGACCTCAAGGGGTCAATTTACCATTATAGAGTTAATACAAAGTTTGTTAAAAACGATTTTTCTATCTTTTTGCCTGCTAAAAACTGTGGTTGCTATGTTACGAATAGCCTTGAGATAAGGTACCAGCACTCAGCAGAAGACCCAAGGTCAGTTTCTCATTTGGAACTAAGGGGAAAAGAAAGAGTCCCTTTTCTTTTTGAAACAACAGCTGCTTTTCTCTCTTAATTGGCACTGCTCTGTCTGGCTCTTACGGCAACTGGGCATAGTCTTTTCAAATGATTTCTTTTAATTTATATTGTATTCCAAAACTTAATTTCTTCCTTTCTGTTTGGATAACTAAAATAGCTCATGTACCTATACAAGTGTGGAATGAATTTAACCCAGATTCTTTATTTGGTGAATGTTTTTCTAAACTAGGAAGATTTAAAATCCTGATTATAAGTTTTCTTTTTATAATTGAGGATGTTTGCTTTTGCCTTGCTTATTACCTATCTTTGTTCAATTTCTCAAAAGCATAGCTAGTCTCTGCAATTGTGATGAGAGAGAACGCAGGCAGTGTTTATGGTTCAACAGTATTATGAAGTAGCTATGGTTACTGATAATGAATGAGATGAGACCACCTTCCTGATCGATGAGGTCTCAACCTGGGGAATGAGGAAGGAGAAATAAATCTTATACTTCTTAGTGATCCTGGGAAAGCAGTAGGCCGCTACAGAAGAACTCCTTCTCCAAAGATAAAAACAAACTTTACACTAAGCTAAAATAACATTGAAAAACAAAAGAAAAAAAAGACTCTGTAACTGATAATAGTACACTGGTTTCTAACATCTGTAGTGGTAAGTACGTAGCTGATATTGAACTAAAAAAAAAACAAAACAAAAAAACAGGTATAAAAGAGTTTGGAAAAAAACTGTTCCTGGGAGCTCTGCATTTCACAGCTTGAGGTACCTGAATTCTCACTGGCAATTAAAGGTTCCTTCCTCTATATGGTTGGTGTAAGTGTCTGTTTTAATTCGCAGTTTTCCTGTAACAATTGTGCTTATGAGTCAGTCATTGGCAGCAGTGTGATTTGTTCAATGAACATGTGCGTTCACGCCCTCTTTTGAGCACAGGTTTTGTGCCTGCCCTTTTTCCTCCTGCTGTGTCACTGGAGCTTAGCGTTCAGGCAGCCCAACTGCTCTGAGCTGTGGTTCTGTCATGGCTCCTGCAGGGTTGCCCAGCCTGCTCCCTCTGTGTGCATGTCTGCTGCTGACACCCAGCCTGGCCAAGGCAGGCAAGCTGCTGGTGGTGCCCATGGATGGGAGCCACTGGTTCACCATGCAGTCGGTTGTGGAGAGACTCATCCAGAAAGGACATGAGGTAGTTGTGGTCATGCCAGAGGTGAGCTGGCAACTGGGACAATCTTTGAATTATACAGTGAAGACTTTGAAAACTTCTTACTCCCTGGAGGATTTGGATTATGAGTTCTTGGTTTACGTCAATGATCAATGGAACTGTCCAGAGCAAAATTTCTTTAAAGCATTGAGTAGCTCAAGCACTCATTATTTTGAGTTACTTTTTTCACACTGCTGGAGTTTGTTTAGTGATCTAAAATTAGTAGAATACTTGAGAAAGAGCTCTTTTGATGCTGTGTTTCTGGATCCTTTTGATATGTGTGGCTTAATTGTTGCCAAGTACTTTTTCCTGCCCTCTGTGGTCTTCAGTAGGGGAGTAATTTGCCATTCTCTGGAAGATGGCACGCAGTGCCCTGCTCCTCTTTCTTACATTCCGAGAATTGTCTCAGGGTTATCCGACGCCATGATTTTCAAGGAGAGAGTACGGAACCATTTGCTCTAGTTGGTGGACTATTTATTTTGCCCCCCCTTTAATGAAATGGCCTTAGAAAGTGCCTCTGAAATCCTGCAGACACCTGTCACAGCATATGATCTGTATAGCCACACGTCAGTCTGGTTGCTGTGAAGTGACTTTGTTTTGGAATCTCCCAGACCCCTGATGCCCAACATGATCTTCATTGGTGGCATCAGCTGCCACCAGGGAAAGCCATTGCCTGAGGTGAGTTGTCTCTCCTTTGGCAGAATAGGCTTACCTGGCTTTGGACTTGAAGCAAAAGGAAAACTATGATTTGTCATTTTCATTTGTTGAATTTTGAATTTCCTTCTAGTTTAATAAATTATGTTTTCAATTCAATCGTTTGTTGTTTACCAAATTTTATAATGCCCTTCTTGACCTACATATATAATCGTACATAAATTGCAGGTATATTATTCAATACTGTTTTTCAAACAAAAATGAAATGAACCTTTGTGTTTTGTTAGTGATCTTGTTCTACCCCCTTCAGGAAAATGCTCTAAGTAGTTTTGTAGCTACTTTAGCTTTTAGCATCTTTTAAAATGTTTGAAATCATTTGCTATAAAACCATAAGGCTATGTAAATTCTTATGTCTATTTTATTAAACTAAAGCTAAGTGTCAGGCTCTAATATAGCATGTTTTACCTTGTATTTCTTATGTACCAATAAATCACAGCCTTCCTTATAGGCCAATCATCCGGAGTTGACACTTTCTTTTTAAAATGCAGAGAAATCATTAGTTTTGATGGAATATATTAATAGTTTTATCAATCAATCAATATTAATACAGACTTAGGCTTTTTCCACTTTTTGGTTCTGTAACCAAGACTCTAAAAACATTCCTTTTGTTTTGCAGTTTTTGGCCGGGGCTGGGTTTGAACCCATCACCTCTGGCATATGGGGCCAATGCCCTACTCCTTTGAGCCACAGGTGCCGCCCTCCAAAAACATTCTTAAATAAAACATTCTTAAATACCTTCTTCACATTCATGTATTTTCATGTGCTAGCTTTTTAAATTTTTATTTATTTATTTATTTTCATCAATCATAACTGTGTACATTAATGCAATCATGGGGTACAATGTGTTGGTTTTGTGTACAATTTGAAATAGTTTCATCAAACTGGCTAACATAGCTTTCATGGCATTTTCTTAGTTATTGTGTTCAGACATTTATATTCTACATTTAGTAACTTTCACCTGTACCATTCTAAGATGCACCATAGGTGTGGACCCACCAATTACTCTCCCTCCACCCATCGTCACCCTTCCCCTTCCCTCCTTCTCACTTTTCCCCATATTCTTGTGCTATAATTAGGTTATAGCCTTCATATGAAAGCTATAAATTAGTTTCATAGTAGGGCCGAGTACATTGGATACTTTTTCTTCCATTCTTGAGATACTTTGCTAAGAAGAATATGTTCCAGCTCCATCCATGTAAACATGAAAGGGTAAAGTCTCCATCTTTCTTTAAGGCTGCATAATATTCCATGGTGTACATATACCACAATTTGTTAATCTATTTGTGGGTTGATGGGACTTGGGCATTTTCCATGACTTAACAATTATGAATTGGGCTGCAAAAGACATTCTGATACAGATATCTTTGTTATGATGTGGTTTTTGGTCTTCTGGATACATACCTAGTAGAGGAATTATAGGGTCGAATGACAATTCTATTTTTAGATCTCTAAGTATTCTCCAAACATTTTTGCAAAAGGACCGTATTAGTTTGCATTCCCACCAGCAATGTAGAAGTGTTTCCTTTTTTCCACATCCATGCCAACATCTCTGGTTTTGGGATTTTGTGATGTGGGCTAATCTTACTGGAGTTAAATGATATCTCAAAGTAGTTTTGATTTGCATTTCTTTGATGATTAGGGATAATAAGCATTTTTTCATGTGTCTGTAGGCCGTGCGCCTGTCTTCTTCAGAGAAGTTTCTCTTCAGGTCCCTTGCCCACCCTGTAATGGGATCACTTGCAGGTTATGTCTCTGACAAAGGTTTAATAACCAGAATACATAGAGAACTCAAACGTATTAGCAAGAAAAGAACAAGTGATCATATTCTAGCTTTTATCTTGTTAGGGTGCAGTCTTTTATGTGGATTTGCTGGGTTCTCCTTCATTGAGAAAAACTGGCATCTTTTTGCTGTTACGTCTTCATGTTATGGAAGAGGTATTTCTTGCTTTAAATTTTGTTCTTTATATAAGTTTTTTTCATTAAAATTTATTCCTAGGAAGTTTATTTTATTTGAAACTATAGTGCATGCAGCAGTTTTTACATTTCTTTTTTGAACTGACTATGGGCAATGAAGGTATAGCTTTGGTTTTTGCACATTCATCTTCAATCTACTAATTTTTCTTAATAATGTATATGATTTATTAGATCCACATATTTACCATCTGTAAATAATTCCCTCCCATGACATTCATACCCTAACTGTGTTCTATTATAGTGTATACTCCCAAAATACTATTGAGTCATATTGCTGGTCTCGCCAGTCGAAGTCAGGAGACTGTCACTTACACTTTTAAAACCCTTGAAAACGAAGGTGTAAGATTCTTTGGTGCATAATGCAAGAGTACATGTCAAATCTATTAAGTATACAGTATAAATGTCTTAACACAATAATAAAGTAAATGAGACGAGGCATATGTTAACCAGTGTGATGTAAATGCTCCTAATTCTATATGAAATCAGCACATTGTGCCCATAAATGCATTAATGTATACATGATCTATGTGTTTATGATTTAATAAAAAAAGTTCATTTCTGACCATTTTTGTTTTATTAAAAAAAATAAGATTCTTGGTAAATGGATAGTTGCTACATCCAGGTGAAACACCTTGTATGCCATCTCAGTATATTATCTATTACGAATGGACTATGCATTTCTACCTGTTGTTCTTTCTCCTTACAAGGTTCAGTAGATTGAGTATAATGACATTCATATTCTTGCACAGATGTCTCAGCAGATGTTTAGTGAAACAGTGACTTTTCAGCCAACTTAAGAAGAAGTGAAATAATGTCCTTTCTAAAAAGTCAGAAGAGTAAAATTTGCAAAATGACTACAGTTTCAATTTGCATGCCATTCAAACTTACGAGTGACTTTTTGCTCTTGGCCAAAACAGGGGAGGAGGGGCATGTTAGTGGATGTTCAGAGCCTGAGCCTGCCAACAGGCTCTTCTTCCCTTCACCCTCCATCCACTATAGGGTTTGGCTGAACCCTGCCCTTTAGCCAAGGGTGGGGACCTGCAACTTCTTGGGTCACCTAGAGGGGTTTAGAGGCATAGGAAGGTATATATGATTTTATATAACTTATGATATGGACTATATGGATATATAAAATATATTGAACACAATATAGTTTTATGTATTTTGGTTATGTGCACATTTTTTTTCTATTGTTTGGGATTCATTGAGGGTACAAAGGATTAGATTATAATGATTGCATTTGTTAGATAAAGTCCCTCTTATAACTGTGACCTGCCCCCAAGATGTATGCCATACACTGTCACCCTCCTCCACTACCTCCTCCTTTCTCCCCACTTGTAGAACAGACTACATTGGATTTTTGCATCTCCATTCTTGTAATGCTTTACTGAGAAGAATGTGTTGCGCCTCCATCCAGGACTTATAAAAGATGTAAAGTCTTTTGTATTTTTTTTAGTGGCTGAATAGTAGTCCATGGTATACATATACCACAGCTTATTAATCCATTCTTGGGTTGGTGGGCATTTAGGCTGTTTCCACATGTTGGTGATTGTAAATTGAGCTGCAATAAACAGTCTAGTACAAATGTTCTTATGAAAAAAGAAATTGTTTTCACTTCTGGGTAGATGCCTAGTAATAATGGGATTGCAGGATCAAATGAGAGTTCTAATTTGAGTTGTCTGAAGATTCTCTATACTTCCTTCCAAAAAGATTGTATTAGTTTGCAGTCCCACCAGCGGTGTAAAAGTGTTCCCCCTCTCTCTACATCCACCCCAGCATCTGCAGCTTTGAGACTTTGTGATGTGGGGCATTCTCGCTGGGATTAGGTGATATCTCAGTGTGGTTTTTGTTTGCATTTCTCTGATGATTAGGGATGATGAGTAGTTTTTCATATGTTAGCCATTTGTCTGTCTTCTTTAGAGAAGTTTTTATTCATGTCTCATGCCCCAGTGATAAATAAGCTTGTTTGGTCTTTTTTTGTTGATTAATGTGAGTCCTCTATAGATCCTAGTTATCATGATTTTGTCCAATTCATTTTATGCAAATATTTTTTCCCAATCTGAAGGTTGTTTACTTTGGTTGTTGTTCCCTTAGCTGTACAGAAGCTTTCTGGTTTATGTAAGGCCCATTTGTTTATTTTTCTTGTTGCAATTGCCATGAAAGTCTTCTTCCTTTAAAAAAATTTTTTTTTAATTAAGTCATGTATACATGGATCATGAATACATTTATGCCTTTGTGGGATTCAATGTGTTGATTATTTGTACAATTTGGAGTACTTACATCCTACTAATTAATATGGCTTTCATTTACTTAATCACAGTGTTAAAATATTTGAGTTCAATTCTTTTTTTTTCTTTTTTGAGACAGAGTCTCAAGCTGTCATCCTGGGTAGAGTGCTATGGCATCCCAGCTCACAGCAACCTCCAAGTCCTGGGCTCAAACGATTCTCCAGCCTCTGCCTCCCAAGTAGCTGGGACTACAGGTGCCTGCCACAACACCCGACTATTTTTTGGTTGCAGCTGTTATTGGGCAGACCCCGGGCTGGATTTGAACCCACCAGCTCAGGTGTATGTGGCTGCCGCCTTAACCGCTTGAGCCGAGCCTGTATTCAATTCTTGATAGATTTGACTTGTACCCTTGCAAAATGCTCCATAGATATGGTCCCACCATTAACCCTCTCTCTATTGAACCACCCCCTCCCTTCCCATTCCCCCTTCCCTCTTTCATCCTGGGCTATAATTGTGATTCATCTCTCATATGAAAGCGTGAGTGATTATAAATTGGTTTTATAGTAGTACTGAGTACACTGGGTATTTTTTTTTCCATTCCTGAGATACTTTACTAAGAAGAATATTGGAAGTCTTCCTCATAAAATCTTTCACCAGGCCCATATCTTCAATTGTTTTCCCCACACTTACTTCAAGAATTTTTGTTGTTTCATGCCTTAGGTTTAAATCTTTTATACCTCTTGAATCAATTTTTGTACGTGGTGAGAGGTGCAGGCCCAGTTTCAGCCTTTTACATGTGGTTATCCAGTTCTCCCAGCAACATTTATTGAATAGGGATTCTTTTCCCCAGTGTATATTCTTGTCTAGTTTATCAAAGATTAGATGGTTGTAAGATATTAATTTCATCTCTTGGTTTTCTATTCAATTCCAAATGACAATGTCTCTATATTTGTGCCAATACCATGCTGTTTTGATCACTATGGCCTTGTAGTATAGCCAAAAGTCTGATAGGGTGATCCCCCCAGCTTTGTTTTATTACTAAGAATTGCCCTGGCTATACAGGGTTTACTCTGGTTCCATACAAAGCAAAGAATTATTTTTTCCAAATCTTAAATGTATGATGATGGTATTTTAAATGGGATTGCATTGAATCTGTAAATTACTTTGAGTAGTATAGACATTTTCACAATGTAGATTCTTCCCAGCCTTGAGCATGGTATATTCTTCCATTTGTTAGTATCTTCTATTATTTCTTTTCTTAGAGTTTGTAATTTTCTTCGTAGAGGTCCTTTACTTCTTTTTTCAGGTATATTCCTAGGTCTTTCATTTATTTTTAAACCACAGTGAAGGGAATTGTGTTCTTGATTAGCTACTCATCCTGGCTGTTATTGGCATATACAGAGGCTACTGATTTGTGGACATTTGATTTTATAACCTGGGACATTGTTATATTTTTTGCTCACTTCCAGGAGTCTTGTGGTTGAGTCTTTGGGGTTCTCTATGTATAAAATCATATTTTCAGCAAAGAGTAAGAGTTTGAACTCTTCTGCCCACCTGTGGATGCCCTTTATTCCTTCTCTTGCCTGATTGTATTGGCTAGAACTTCCAGACCTATGTTGAATAGTAGTGGCGATAGAGGACATCCTTGTCTGGTTCCAGTTCTAAGTGGACAAGCTTTCAGGTTTCCTCCATTCATTATAATATCAGCTGTGGATTTGTCATAGATGACTTCGATCAGATTAAGAAACGTGCCACCTATGCCTAAATTGTTAAGTGTTCTAATTAGAAAAGGATGCTGAATTTTATTGAATGCTTTTTCACCTTCTATTGAGAGGATCATATGGTCTTTGTTTTGCTTTTGTAGATATGGCGAATTATGTTTGTGGACTTATGTGTATTAAACAAGCCTTGCTGCCCTGGGATGAAACCTATTTGATCATTAGGAATGACTTTTTTAATGTGTAGTTAATCTATTGGCTAGAATTTTGTTGAGAATTTTTGCGTATATATTCATTAGTGAAATTGGTCTGAAATTCTCCCTTTTACTTGGGTGTTTTCCTGGTTTTGGTATCAGGGTGATATTTGCTTCATAGAACATGTTGGGGAAAGATTCCTTCCTCCTCAATTTTTTGGAATAGTTTCTGCAGTATAGGTATAAGGTCTACTTTGAAGGTTTTATAGAATTCTGGTGTGAAGCCATTAGGACAAGGGCTTTTTTTGGTTGGGAGAATTTTTTTTTTGTTTCTTTGATGTCAGTTCTTGATATTGGTCTGTTTAAGAGATCTATTTCTTCTTGATTAAGTTTAGGGAGAGGATGTGATTCCAGGTACTGATCCATTTCCTCCACAGTGTCAAATTTCTGGGCATAGAGTTTCTTGTAGTACTCAGAGAGGATCTCTTGTATCTCTGTAACATCTTGTTATTTTACCTTTATTATTTCTGATTGAGGTTATTAGAGTTTTTACTTTTCTGTTTCTAGTTAACTTGGCCAAGGGTTTATCGATTTTTTTCAAAAAACCAACTGTTTGTTTCATTAATTTTCTGATTCTTTTGTTTTTAATTTCATTTATCTCTGATTTAATTTTGCTTATTTCTTTTCTTCTGCTGAATTTGGAATTAGATTTTTCTTTTTCCAATTCCATAAGATTGTTCATGAGTTTGTTGTTGCACCCTCTTTTTGTTTTTTGAATATAGGCATCTAATACAATAAATTTGCCTCTGAAGATTGCTTTTGCTATCTCCCACAGGTTTTGGTAACTCATGTCTTTGTTGTTGTTATGTTTGAGGAATTTAATGATTTCCTCTTTTATCTCTTCCTTTACCCAGTTATCATTCAGGCTAAGGTTGTTTAATTTCCAAGTCTTTGTGTGAAGATGAATTTTTTTGTTGGAGTTGAGTTCCACCTTTATTGCCTGTGGTCTGACAAGATACAAGATACAATTTCTATTCTTTTGATTTTGCTGAGTTTTGATTTATGTCTTGGGATGTGGTAGATTTTGGAGTACATACCATGTGCTGATGAGAAAAATGAATACTCCTTAGCTTTGGGATAGTGTTCTGTATATATCTATTAGTCCCATTTGTTCTAGGGTCACATTTAAGTCCTTTATGTCTTTTTCAGGTTTTGTTTAGAGGATCTATCCAGTTCTGTCAGAGGGTTGTTAAAGTTCCTGACTATTATGATGTTATGGAACATCATATTGCTCAGACCTATCAAGGTCTGTTTCATAAATCTGGGAGCATTTAAGTTGGGTACATGAATATTTAAAATTGAAATGTCTTCTTGTATTGTTCCTTTGGCCAGCATAAAGTGCCTATCTTTACCTTTCTTAACTTTAGTTGCTTTAAATCCACTTGTATCTGAAAATAAGTTTGCAATTCCTCTTTCTTCTGATTTCCATTTGCCTGAAATACTGTTTTACATCCCTTTACCCTGAGTCTTGATTTGTCCTTCAAGGCTAGGTGTGTCTCCTGGAGACAACATATGGATGGCTTGTTAATCAGCCAGCCTGTGCCTCTTCAGTGGTGAATTCAGTGTGCAGACATTTAATGAGAGAATTGATAAGCATAGTGGAGTTCTCTTCATCTTATTTTGTGAAAGTCCATAGTGTAGTTTTACCCTTTGTGGCTTTCTGGGAGCTAAGGTTTGATCTTCAGTTTCTGAGTGTTTACTTGCCAGTGGTCTATGGTTGTGGTCATTGTTGAGAATAGATCTAAGTATTTCCTGTGGATGAGTCTTATTGTGGCAATTTCCTCAGTGCTTGTATATCTGCAAAAGATGATTTCTCCATCTATTTTGAAGCTTAATTTAGCAGTATACAGAATTCTGTGGTGAAAATGGTATTGTTTAAGAATATTGATGGTGGATGACTGTGCTCTTCGGGCTTGGAAAGTTTCAGTTGCGAAGTTGTCATCCCTATGGCTTTGCTTCCATAGCTTACACCTGGTTGTTTGCAGAAACTTTTCTTTTATCTTTACTTTGGACAAGTTCATTACAATGTGTCTTGGAGAGGCTCTGAGTTGAGGTGACCCAGGGTTTGATATCCATCTGAAAGGAGGTTTTTGGAGTCTTTAGTAAAACATGAGAAGGTTTCATTTATGATAGTCTCCTGTAGGGCTTCCATCCTTTGGGACAATCTTTTTCCCCTCCAAGGATCCCTATTATTCATATGTTTGAACAGTTCATGGAGTCTCATAGTTCTCTAAGAGTCTGTTCTACTTTCCCTCTCTTCTTTTCTGCCTCTTTAACTACCTGGGTTGACTCGAAAATTTTATCCTCTAACTCTGAGGTTCTTTCTTCTCCATGATCTAACCTATTTTTGATACTTTCTACTGCATCTTTACTTTCCCTGTTTGTGTGCTTCATTTCCTTAAGCTCTCCCATATCCTTTCTATATTCTACATATCTCTCATCTGCCTTTTGGTTCTGTCTTTCCATTTTCTCACCCATTCCTTTTATTGTCTTTATCATCCATATTTTAAACTGAAGCCCATTAATTCTTTAGAGGTGTAGTCTTCTGCAGTAGCTGCCTTATGGTCCCTTGGGGGAGTTCTTCTGTTTTGGTTTTTTATGTTGCCTGAATTTTTTGAACACTACCTGAAATGTTCAAACATACAAATA